>JANAVB010028291.1:377500-579999 GCA_029216955.1 Iris pallida
AAATAAATGAATATTAAAACAAATAAATATAGGGGTTTACTAATATGCTAGTCATATCACACGACTGAACTAGTCATGCCATATTTTTTAGTCTATTGTATAACAAAATTTAACCACAACTAAAACTATATTTATAAGTAAAAAAATTTCCCAAATTATTATTTAAGCAAAATATAAATAAAAAAATATTTGAAAATTTGGGGGTTTATATCTTACCCAACTTATAAAATTTTCATCTCCGAAATAAAACTAAACCACCGTCTCCGATTACGCGAAGGTGGAACAATAGATACGGAAGCACGATAAAAATAGGGAATGAAATGCAATGCGGAGGAAATTTGTCAAGTTCGAAGATCGTACCATGATTTTCGAACAATGGGAAACGACTACGCATGTCATCTTCGCACTTCCAAGCTTGGCAAGGGATGCTAAGATAACACACATACCGAGAAAATTGGATGATTCACTCTTCTATAGTACACGACAGTTACAAATGATGGAACGAACTCTTCGGCACGCCATGTAAAGAATCTGTAACGACTACGTCCTAAATTTTCCTATTCATAATAAGCCTACTAGACTATAGGTATAAGTTTTCCAATGGTGTCGAAGGCAGGGCTTATGTATTGCTGTTGGTAATTAGTAAATCATAATATGCTTAGGTAATGAAGTAATTATACTATGCAAATTGACTAAGTTGGTGAATGTGTTGTTCTAATACCAAATTATGTCTCAATAGAAAAATGGCATAACTAGAATAATACCTACTAGGTCCCTACTCTTAGGAGGGGTGTCTATCACAGCCATGGTAAATGTTTATCCCTACGTTTGACTATTCATCTTATATCTGACTTGCCTAAATTATGCTACCTAGTTAGGTAAGAGTGGCCCTCTCAGATGTCCTTCTAGTGCAGGTAATCGTGGTGCTCTCAGTCCTGGTGCTAGTGGCCATTGCATTTGATGCTGAGCTGGTGTCTGAGCGAGTAGTGATGGTCCTTGGATCTACTGATGGGGTGTTAATATATGTCATTCTGGACAATCCTTGACCCTATGTTATTTCGGCCCACATTCAGAATACTGGCCCAACAAATACGACAATCTCTCTTAATGTGTCTTTGCCTCCCAAAGAAATGACATGTAGGCTTCTTTCGACCTGGTAGGGCCCTGCTCTCTCCTGCTGATACGCCATGGGACGTCTAATCGGTGCACACTAGTTAATTCTAACTGGCCTGGCTATAACGGTAGGGGTGTTTCTCGTCCTGCTATGATTTCTTATGAAGGAGGTCCTAGCTACTTGATTCTTCTAATAGAACAACATAGGCGAATCTGGAGTTTACAGTAGTATGCTTATTGAGGTCTGGTGACTGTCCATTAGGAAATCTCTTAGATCTTTCTCGCCGTCGGAATTATTGTCGTACCTAATCTGCTCAGGCGGCTGAATTCTGCATCGTACTCGTCTAATGTTTGGTTCCCTACTTTAAATGAAGGAAATGGTCATAGAGGACATCTTGAACATAGACAGGGAAGAACCTTTCATTGAACAGTTTATAGAATTCTTCCCAAGTCTGCTCAGTGCCTATACGCCTTAATTATGCTTTCCACCAGTAGTAGGCACTGTCTTCTAATAGTAAGTCTACTACCGTCATCCACAAGTCCACAGGCAATTGAGATGTTTTTAATAACTTCTCAGTGCTGATGTGTCATGCAGAAACATATAATGGGTCCTCGGTACCCTTAAAATTCTTAGGCTTTATCTGGATAAAGTCCTTAATGGAGCCAACATAGGGTTGTTGTGCTGGAGCTAGTTCCGGGGCTAGAGGTGGAGGTCTAGCTAAGGAGGCCTCATGCTCTGCCTTAACAGTTCAGTCTACTACCACTGAGATTGTAGCATAGAGTATATAAACTGGGTGATTGGGTTCGCATCAGTCAGAGGTGGGGGCATATGTGGTCCAGGCTGAGGTAGGAACTGCTGAGGGAACGGTAGAGGAGGTGGTGGCATATACCCTCCCTGGGGTACCGTAGTCGACTGCCCGTTATGTACCATCGAAAGTACATAAGTCTGAGGGTTCTACTGTACCATTGGTGCAGTCATGTCAGACTGTTGCTACCCATTTTAGAAAGAATAACTATGGATGCCACTGGAGGCTAAGATATTATTTGCTCCTCTTGAGCTGTTGAATTACCTATTGTGGTAGCAAGGGAGGAAATATGTCCGCTTCGAAGCTTCATTCTTACTGGTACGAAGATATGAGAAACATTAGAATAGATTCAAACGACATGCAAGTCAACCAGTCGAAAGAGACTTCGATAAGGAATTAAGGGATAGTCAAATAAATTGTGGGTGAGATCCTAAACTCCAATCCTAGATGCAGGCTTGCTTGGTACAGTATCGTAATCGAAGCAATCTTTTCTTATCCTGTATGGGCCACCACAAAAATATGTAACGTCTCAGTCCCAAAATACGTAGGACTAGGAACGTAGCATGCCAGTTGTATGTATACAAGATTTACTCTAATATATAGAAATCTCGAACACATACATATGTTGTAATGTGATTAAATAACCTTAATAATAAATGGTCTCATGTAATTCTTCATCTCATCCACAGTAGTAATTAAAAGAATAGTTCATAATGAATCAAATAAAAGTCAAAATATAGTTCATAGCCGGGTTGAGACAAATCCATTTCCAAGCACTAAACCAAACTAGAAAAAGAATGGAGTCCGATCCCAAGATAAACAGATAAAAGAAATGACAGCTATATAGGCTCTTAAGAACAGCTATGGTCAGAAGATAAGACCCTCTCGATCGAGAATGATGAGTCTAGTTCGGAGCCACATTCCTGCAGAAAGTCCTATTCGTCTATACTTGGAGAGATCACCAGGTCCTCAGAGGGACATAACACGATACAGAAAAACATATCATACAACAGAATATAAACTTCTCATTAATAATCCAGATCATAATATGATCCAATACTCCATCCTTGAATTAGTGTACTATCCCCCAACCAAACAAGGATTGAAGATGACACCCTAATCCATGATAAAATATTTTTCCATGTTATAAATCCGATGTAGAATCCGAATTACAATAGGGTTCAATATTTTATCATCGAAACAGTAAACCACACCTACAACCAAACAAAGACAAGGTGTGGCGCACTAGTTTGCGATAAAATATTATTCCAAATCATGATCATGTATAAGTACATAAACCATACAGAAGAGTACAAATACCTAAACGGATAAGGTTACCTAACTATTCTATGTGAATATGCAATTTAATAACAACCCTTAACGCATGGGCTATTTTGCTAAAAATGGGATTGGCATAGCCCCCTCTTGGGCACAGGGGCCTCAAAGCATAGATTTTTCTTGAATGTTAGCGGCCATCATTAAATATAGGGTCGTCAACCCGTATCTCCTGCGGAGCGTACGGTCACAAAAGGTAATGTGCATAGTATCCCATATGCTAAGAAAATATCCTCCCCACCCCATGCCTATCTATGTCGTATTCACGACACAGTACCTCTAATAACTGCTAAGTCAATCAATCATGCATTATATTAGTAGTTATACCTATCAAACTGCTTGTACGTACCGATGCGTGGTCGGTACGCAAGTCCGACATCTATATGGGACTCATGACTTCATGGTACACAGATGTTAACGCTAATAAATGTGGTACAACCAAAGGTGGTCCCTTACTTCTAGGTCAAATGTGCATAAAAATAAAATAACAAAAAGAAACATAACTAACAATAATTTGTATCTAAATAGGTTTAGCAAAACAATTTTGTATTGCAAAAATTAAATAGTAAATAAATGATATATATGTAATATAATGAGCTAAAAGTAAATAAACAGAAATATGGCAAGGTTTCTTGCCTGGATGTGGTGTGCAGAATGGCAATATCTAGTAACTCAAACAGGCAAATCAGAGAAGTAATGAAAGCCAACTTCCGCAAACGTCCTCGAATACTGAAACAATCATAACCAACATTTTGGAATAAAAGAAATATCTAAGATTGCCTACCCATAAGTCCAATTCTAGACACAGGAGCAAAATCATAATTTTGGATCAAATCAGTGTCTCCAGTTGGACATGCTTTGTACCGAAAAGCGTGCCAAATTCTACGATCTTTAAAGCCATCAAGTTATATGTTTATGGGTCTGGTTTAACGATACGAACTCAATCGCGTGTCCAAATTTTGATTCTGGTGAGCCGTACACAATTTTTCCTATTAGATCGGATCATAGGCCCGCCAAAATAGCGTTCTTGTCGACCATCTCAGAATCAGACCAAACTTGGCTCACAGGACCAGGAAAACGATATGAGTCCAGTGGCGTAAGTTTTTTCTCAATGTGATGAACGTGAATAAAATTAGGGGCTAGTTTATAAAAGGGTCGATACGGGGTATCTCGACCGATATACCTCGATTGGGTCGCAGACACGCAACCAAATCGTGTTCTGTAGAATCCTACATATTCGTGAAGTTGATACGCACCTTTTGATACTTTCGGTTCGCTACCACGTCTCCCGCTTTGTCGGGCGAACACTGTATTAGATGTTTTTATCGAATTTGGTTGTTTTCAAAAACTATTTTTCCTGAATTTTGAAGACAATTTTCTCAACATTTTACAGATAAAAATCAAAACTAAAAACATCATATTGATGTTTGTTATATCTGCATGTTTCTTAACATTTTCTAACCTAGGTTTTGGGAAGCCCCTATTCTGTTTTTGTGTTTACAAAAACCATATTTTTTTTGGGTTTTTGTAAGTCCTCCGAATTTTAATTAGAAATTTATTTATATTAATTAGAGTTTAAATACGATTAATCATGAATTTTTAGTTATTATTAAATTTCTACTTTTATTTTTGATTATCGTATGCACCTTGCCGTGACTTTAATTTAGGAGCACAAGACTAGTTATTTTCACAAACCAAATTCACATGCATGATCTAGTCGAGACACTCTACACCTATGACCTTCATGTACCCCTCAAACATACCTCCTTATGCTTCATTTTAATCGCACAACTTTCCTGACACAAGACCCAATTTTAACTTCTACCATGAAAATCACTTTCACTTCCAACTTAATTTTGAGACACAATTCCAACCCAAACTTCTCAACCCAAAGTATGAACATGGCCCACATTAATTCTACTACACATATGCCACTTGTGTCCCATTCAATTGAGCCCCTGTATGCTAGTATTTAATTGTGATCATAAATGACTTAAATTAAGCCATTTATCGCACCAAGCCCGATTTTGACCCAACCTGACTCAACTGAACCCAACCCACGCTTCACGTCATCCCTTCATGTATACCTACACACACAACATCATTCCATTCCAAGATAACACCAAACATACTAGCAAAAATTACCCCTAAACCTAATGGACAAATCACTAATCAAAAAGATAAGAGAGAAATTCCTATTTAAGCCATTCAAACCCTCACCATCCAAATTATCCTATTTGGCCAAGCCAAGAGATGCTTAGAAAATCACCAATGATACCCCCAACCCCATGCCCAATCACACATCAACAACACAAGTTCCTTTTTCGAGAGATTCCAAACTCTCTTTCTTTCCAACTCACAACCAACTACTTTCCTTCTTAATCATATCAACTCATCTCTTTCTCTTCAAACCAACACCAGTAGTAGCCATCTCCTTCCCCTAGCCGACCATATCAATATCCTTTCAAACCCTAATACTTTATTACTTCTCCTTCTTCCACTTTATTATCGTCCCCACTCCATGACCTCCTTCTCCTTCCTCATTATCTTCTTTCTTACCTCTCCACCATGGCCGAACCCCCTCTCATTCACTACAACCCCTTCCTTCTTTATAACTTCTCCTACTTCTCCTAAACTCCTCTACACCATGGCCGAACCCCCCCCTCAACCTAAAATCCTTCTTCTTCCAAGCTCTGCCTCACATTTCTCTCCTCCTTCTCCACCTCTGGCAGCAGCCATTAGCGACCATTGTTGTGGTTGAAGCAGCCACTTGGTTGGTTCTGTCGCGCCACCAACACTGTCTTACACCACCAAGGCCGGCCACCCATCCCCCTCTTACCCACGACGAACCCAGGGGTGGCCCTCGCTGCAGGAGGCTCCTACGGCAGTGCACGTGTGTCGCTGCACGCACTGACTACTTGTAAGACCCATTTTTGTTATATTTTAATTAATATGTAACTTAAGCCCATACCCAAACCCGAAACCAAGCCCTACCCAAAAACCCATTCAACCCACGTACCCTCCCCTGGTCCCGTGAGTGCACATACCCCCCCAAACCGGATCTGGAACTCACAGAGAGTTTGATTCAAAAACTCTTTTCTTCTCCACATAAGCCACCTCCCTCACCACCTTCCCAAACTCATCCTACCGTACTTCCTGCTCCTTCAATCTTGTAGTCGAGGCTATCTCCACGCTCCCCTCGACGCCCCAATTATTTCGACACCACTCTCGCCCTCCTTTCGTGCTGATCCCTGACCGTCGACCGGTGACCTGAGCCGTCCCGGCCGCCGCTGCTCCCTTGGCGTGCCCGTGTGGCAGCCTCCGGCCGCCGCTGTCTCTCCAGCGTGCCTGTACGATAGCCTTTCCGGCTGCCGCTGCTCTCGTGCGCGCCCGTGCGGCAGCCTCCAGCGCATTATTCCCCGCGCGCCCGCATAGTGACCACCCCGGCCGCTGAAGCACCTTCGGCGCTCCCCGTGACCGACAGCACCGCCGGCGACCCTCCCCGCGGCCGACAGCCCCAGTGACCCTTCCAGCTACCGACAGCGCCATCCGTGCACCCCCGTACGCAAGTAGCGGCTTCCGCCGCCGTCCCACAGGCCCGAGCACCTCCTATGTGTTGTCGTTTCCCATGTGCTCATGTCCGTGCCGTGCCCGCGTGTGTTCTGAGTCCAAGGCATCCCCTCGGTGCTCCGTCACAGCCTTTGGTAAACCCCGCAACCCTCTGTAGTTTCACAAAAACGATTCTGTTCCTGGAATAGCCAGTTTAATTAGTTTGCTAATCAGTTCGGTAATAATTGTTAGTAATAATTAGATGTTATCGTTAATTATTAGATTAATGGTTAGAATTTGACTACGTAAATTATGAATAATGCCGTAGTAGGTTACTTTAACTATAAATTATTATTATCATTAATTGATAATTTGCTTTAAAATATTAATTATATAACAAAAGTATATTTTAATATAGAAAATGGTATTTATAGGCAAAAAATTATATTCATGTTTTTAGGTAAAAAAATATTTATTTTGTAATTTAGCCATTTCTCTGCTAATAAAGTTATGGGAATGAAAATTAGTAGGGATAGCGTATATTTTCTAATAAAATTATAATATTCCTAAAATGAGGTTTTACGTATATTTATTATTAAAAATGATTATTCTTTGCAAAAGAAAAGTATTAGTAAAGTATTTCGTAAATGTTACATATTTAAATAGTAATAAAATGATTATTCTTTACAAAATACTAATAAAATAGTTAGTGGTTTATTAGTTTTTACGTAAATACTAATAAAGTATAGTATATTGTTAATGTAGGTTCGGATTCCTGAACCCTAGCCGATACCCTTCTAGCTGTTGCTTTCCATGCCGAGGATACACCCAAGGAAAGTTTCATATCTCTCATGTCTGCATTTTATTTAATAATTAAATTTACTTCATCAGTAGAATCATGTACTAAGTGACACTGATTCATAGTGGATCCCTCTCGGACTCCACTCGATGGATGGATTGATTGATTGCCTCATTTACTCGGGGATTGATTGGGGGAGTAGTATAGCATCTGTGACCAAAGCCATTGTTTACCGATTGCCTCTCTCGTGCTAACCCCTTTTGTACAGGGGGTTGAGCCGTATCGTAACTATCGTTTTGGCCTGAATGCTAGTATACATATTGTCTCTAATCAGCCGGTCATAGATTCTGTTATATACTCAAAACACTATTGTAGATTGTATCATTATGCTTCTGAGATTTATTGTTGCTGTCTTTTTATTATTATCTAGCAAAAATATATAATGCTTTCAAACTATCTTGCATTCATTTATTATTCTTTTAGAATGTTAGATGTGCAAATATGTTCTTGCTCCCTCCTGGCTGGAGACAAACATTTTAGGTTACTGCAACGACGAGGATCTCGCCTTTAGGTTTTCCTACGGACCTGGTCTGAACCCTGACGAGGTAGCTAACCTGATCAGGGAGCCCCAGAGTTTAAGTTGTACCATTTAGTTATTTTCCTTTGTTGCAATAAAACCATTTAATAATTGAATGCTTGCTTGTTTGTATTTTTCCATTTTAGACTAGTTTTCAGGTTAATAAAAATGTTTTTCTTTCCGCTTTAGTTTTGTCTGCTTGTGTTCACTACTTGATACAGCTTACTGCCGCCGTCTCACAACGGTACAGGCTATACATGATCCGACTGGACCCATTATATTGGGATCGAGTTGTGACATATTTTTAGTGGTGGCCCATGCAGGTCAGTTTTGTAAATTGGTCTAGTCAACTTAGTCTAGACCAGCATGCAGTCCTACAATTGACCTAGGTCTAGGAATGACTTTAGGAAAACAGACTCTAGAAACAATTAAAATACTTAGATTATTTAAAACTTGTCACAACATAGGACCAACTTTTATTTATTTATAATATATTTTTGCTTACTTAAAGTTTCGTAGTTACCTTGTTTATGTTTGTACCTAAGCCTATCCAGATTAGGTTGATTGTATGATGGTATATTTCAATGCCTATATTATTTTCTAGATTTTGTGTATGTTTTAGCGTCCCATGGCTATCGTGGGCTATTTTCCACCATATCCTTATCAGATTCTAGCATCCCTTAGGATCTATACTCTTTCGCTATCTCTGGTTTAATTTAGATTTTTTTTCAATCTCATTCTTTAGCACCTATTTCCAATCTCTCTATTAGTTTGACCAAATCTTACTTCTCTATCTTTAATTAGAATCTAGATCCACTCACTATTTAGAGTTTTAGATTCATCTTTAGCAAACCTAATAAACTCTAATCTACCCAAAATATTTCTACGACTAGTATAGCCAACCATTTGTCTTGACCTTATTTCCAATTACTTTCTCGTGACCAATCCCGAACCAAATTCTTTGGAACCATAAAGCCCTAAGGTTAATTGTTACCAAAAGAACTTGTTCAACTTAGCTTGCTCACGAATCTTCCAAAGGAATTATTTTCCAAACATAATTCCAATGTTGATTGGTATTTTCTAAGTTATTCTAATGACCGAAAATATTTTTATTTGTTGATTTCCTCCATTCAAATTGATAGCTTACTCTCTCTATGCAACTTCTTGATCAATTCAAGGCCTAGAAAGCTTCTAAATTAAGCTTGAGTATCATGAAACAGGAAGGTCAGAGAATTGATTCTATTCTATTATTGAGCTTCCTTTAGTCATTGAAAAACTTTTGAATTATTGAGCTATCCCATTGAAATTCTATAGACAAAGTTGAGAAAATATTCAGTGACCAAATATGGCTTCGCATATCTGCATTACATCCATTTACCTAAATTATGGAAACTACGTTAGTGCAGCTAGTTACGCACTAGCGAGGCATAGACTCTAAGTTGAAGTGATTTCAGGTGTTCATATGTTTTTGGATATTATTGAGACTATGTCCTAAATGCATCATATTTGTCTCCTATGTTGTTCAGCCATGAAATGGATAAAGTTGATAGACTACTCGGTAACCTATCATTATTCAAGCTATGGAGCCAAAAATTTACTACAGTCAGGTGCACTCTGGCGAGGCATAATTTGAGGCAGAGTGACTTCGGTATATTTGGTTTTCGAATATTATTAAGACTAATCCACCATGGTTGTCTTTTCAGCACCATCAAATTATTCTAACTTTTTTCCGATTAGAGGGTTTGTATTTCTAGCGGTTGTCTCCATTTTCAGAAATCTCTTATCGCTCGATATCCTACTATCATATAACTTATTAATTTTTTCTGAGCCAAAACCCTTGTACCCTATTCCAAATTGATTTGGAATATTTAGTCCCTTATCTCAGAAGATTCCATTATTTTCTGCCTTCTCAATAAACTATGGAAATTTGTTTCTTTCTTGCCTTTTCTGTTTCACGAGACCTCATTTGATTTTTCCCTATTTTATGATCATATTTTAAACCTACCTAGATTTTACTCGTACTTAAAAATAATTTTTAATCACAATAATATTCTAACCCTATCTCAGATCATATCTAGATAATTCTGACCGTGCCTATTTTATCATAGTACCTAGTGATCATGCTTCAAATCCATTTGGGCCTGATGATTTACATCTGGAATGATCTATAGCAAGGATTTATAGAGTACATGAGTTATGGATAAATATGAACACTTGTAATTTGAATCAAGGAAAGGATAATTAATGATGTGAATACCAAGCAAATTGGCATTGTAGATTAGATGTTTAAATGATAAGCATGGAAATGCACTTTAGGAAGATGCATGTTGAATCAGAAGATATATAAAGGACGACCAAAACAAAAATTCTGGACTTAAGGTGTAACTAATTAAGGATGGCAATCGTATGAATTGAAGGGTGCAAAAGATTTTAAATTAGAAACCAGAGATAGAAGGAATGTAAATAATACAAGGTTGGAAGATGAAATAATATATTTTAACAGAGAAACGTTTGGTCAAAAAGATACAGTGGAATAAAAATGAAGGATTCGATCTTAAACAGGATAAAAAAATTTATTGAGAATTCGGGATCAAATAGGTAAATAAGGATTTGGAATCAATATTTATACATATTGGTGAAAATATACGTCTAAATAAATTACATAGTGATCACATATGAGTACAATAGATAAACAAGGAATGATAAAAATTTCACTGATCATGACAAATTGGAGTATTGAAACGTGATGTTGGATTTTAAATATGATATTGGTTATTGAGGCTTGATACTAGAGTATTAAGATAAGACGGAGTGTACCAAATTATGATATTTTGATCAGGAATGAATAAGATGTATAAGAACGTGATTGGTATGACATAAAGTTAAATTTTGGATATATTTTAGCAAGCTAATGGAAGTACAAAATTATTGTGCAAAATATAGTATATGTTTAGTAAGAACAGGTGAGAAGACAAATTTTCCAAGGTTATAACGGTGATTGACAAGTCAGGGACGAAAGCAGAAATCCATAATTGTGGATAGTGACTGTTTTTAAGGAGGAAGAATGTTATTTGAGAATATTGGATACATGATGAAGATATTGCACTACATAGATTTGCTATGGAACAGTTAGCATAGTTAGACATGAGGTAGTTGAGGAAGAATACCATTATTGGTTTGAGGCATGATTGTAACCTGGCCCTTATCCTTGAAATTTGAAGACAAAATTTTATAAAAGGGAAGGTTGTAAGACCCGTATTTTTGTTATATTTTAATTAATATGTAACTTAATCCCATACCCAAACCCAAACTGAAGCCCTACCCGAAAACCCATTTAACCCACGTACCCCTCTCACCCATGGTCCCGCGCGCGCACACCCCCTCCAACCGGATCTGGAACTCACGGAGAGTTTAATTCAGAAACTCTCTTCTTTTCCACAGAAGCCTCATCCTTCACCACATTCCCAAACTAATCCTACCGCACACCCCGCTCCTCCGTTCTCGTAGCCAAGGCTATTCCCGCACTCTCCGCAACTCCCTGATCCTTTAGACACCGCTCTCGCCCTCCTTCCGTGCCGATCATCGACCATTGACCGACGACACGAGCGGCCCCGGCAGCCCCCAGCCGTCGCTGCTCCCTCCGTACGCCGTGTGACAGCCCCCGACAGCCGCTGCTGTAGTGCCCCGTCCCTACATCGTGCCCCGTTGATTCGTCTACGGGGTGCGCGAGAAAGGAACACTGTTGCTATCGACTCGGTCGGGACCGATAGATCGGGATCGATCGAACGGGAACGGTTGAATTAAGATCCATTCCACGTTATGGGATGGATTCTTCGGAACCAAGTCCCATATTCAGCGGGTTGCGTCTCGAGGATTGACTTTGCGGCTGAGTCGGGAGAGACCTCCCGTTGCTCTACTTTTCACGCCGCTTGCGTTGGTTTTGGCTTTGGTTTTCGAATGCGTTTTCGTGAATGTTTTCGATGGTTTTCATGGTTTACATTTCGAGCTCGCATTTCCTATCGAACTCTTGCATAATACAGTGTTCATCGGTTGCTTGTGCGATTTCAGGTGATCGCGTAGGCGACGTCTAGCGCAGCCAACAAGTCCCTCGCCTCAAGCAAAACTCAAGGTGAGTGGCTGACCTCCTTCGTCTCGACCCTCTATTTCAAAATGTGAACTCAGGTAATGATATCGTAATTGAATGAATTGCTTAAAGAATACAAGTCCTATGGGTTAGGAGGAAAAAGATGTGTTGCGTAGAAAAGAGGTAGAATTATTACAAGCCTGCAAAACAAACAAGTAAATGAATCGATTACGGTCTTGGACAACTTGTCGACAAGGGCGATGGTTTCTTCGAGCGGCAACCCGGGGCCACGGGACCGACTCGGCCTAGGAAAAACAGGTTATAGCCGAGCTGGGTATGAAGCAACCGGTAAGACGGGAACTTGCATCGGAGCTCGCTACTTGCGTTGCAAGGTCCCGTATTACCAGGCTATGTCCAAATGGCTAGTTATTGCCAGTGACCTTCACATCAAACACTTGGTATAATTGTTAACATTGAGCGTGGAAGGTAACGATAACGGCAAAATGCTTTGTATAAAAGTTTAGGGTGCTAGAAAGATCATCAAAAGGAAGTCTTATGATTTTTATCTATTCTTGAACCAAATGAGAGCCTGGAAATTAATTAGTCACTCGCCAGTACATGTTGATTGTACTGATCCTCGCTCTCCTCCACAGGTACGCTAAATCAGGAGGAGCGTGCCACGTGAAAGAAGGAAACGCTCGTGTGTTTGAACTTCGTTCGTGCGGTCGTGCGTCGAAGCTTGGATCCAATCTCTTTGAAGACTCCGCTGTTGAAAGCTAGAAGACATGGAGCGACTGCCCACTATCCCAGGTGGTTTTGAAATGCTGGTTGTAATCAGGGATGAAATGTATGGAATGGCTATCTCATCGGCCTTCATTTTGTAATAGAGTCAGTTTGTAAAAAGCCCGCACGGCGTCCTTATATCGAGTCTGTAACATGATGTTCATTATCAATAAAGCTTATGTTTCCTCTCTATAATGTGTGTTCAATTTCTCTGCGTACTCTTATATGTATATGCTGTTGTATCGGATGACCTTATGAACCGCCTTGTGCAAGCGCAACTTAGGCTTGCACGCATCACGCCCGGGGGACGACTATCGATTCTACCGAATCAGGGCTTGACATAATGGTATCAGAGCACGGCTTTACGTCCTTGGCCTCTAGTGTCGAGTTTTCAGTCTCAAATCGTTGGTCTCGTGTCGATGAGATATGTCGTTCCATACAAGGGAGTCCGTAATGAGTTTGGTTACTAATGCATTTTTACCTTCAAAATCCCAGAGGGTGCGACGGTGAATGTGGCGAACGAAAAAAGTGCTTCGAGCGGCTCGAGTAGCTCGAGGCCCGGACCCTCAAACGATGCCATGGGACGGATGTTGCGCATGCTGGAAGCGCAACAACAACAAGCTCTGGAGAATCAACGCCTGAATGAGCAACATCGACGGGAGACTGAGGCACATCGACGGGAGGTAGAGGCACGCCAGACCCAGTTCGAGGCCCGATTCGATACACAATTCAAGTTGAAGCAGAAGCAGCTTGATACTCTTCAGCAGATAGTACAGATGGTGGTGGCCAACAACAACAACTCTACGACAACTCCTGCCGTGACCGAGCCTGCGGCCAGACAAAGTGATGTCGATCCGGAGGCACCCGAGCCTACATATGCAACACCGAGAAGTTCTAACTTCGACGTGTCAAAATTCACAAAAAGTTGCCGTACTTCCTTCTACGGCACGGAAGATCCCTCATTGGCGATCGACTGGTTAGAGGAACTGGAAGACAAGTTCGAGCTGCTAGACGTCGAAGAGTCCAAGAAAGTCGCATGCGCTCAACTTCTACTCCGGTCGAACGCGCACGACTGGTGGGGCGTGCAAAAGCGAGCGATCAGACGCGACGACGAGACAGCGGCAATTTCTTGGGCCACCTTCCGCGAGGCGTTCGAGATCGAGTACCTCCCCGAAGCCGTTCGACAAGAGAAGGAAAATGAATTCATGCAGCTAAGGCAAGGGAATATGACGGTGCGGCAGTATGCAGCAGAGTTCAACAAGTTAGCCAAGTTTGCTGGACAATACCTGCCTTCCATGGCGAGTCGTGGACGACGGTTCGAAGTGGGCCTACGGCCATCTATTTCCGCTCATGTGTCTGTCCCGCAATACAAAACGATGGGGGAGTCTCTCAACCACGCCCTCCGCCTTGAATGCCAATATCCTCCAGGTGCTGCCGGCGCTGTGCATACATCCAATCACAAACGCCCTAGCCACGTAAGAGGAAACAATGTGACCAAGCGTCCGAACAATGGGCAACGAGGCGGGTATCAAGGGCGTAATCCATGGCCTTACTGTATCCGTTGTCGCCGATCCGGTCACACAATCATCGATTGCCAGATACCAGTGGATGGATGCTGGCACTGTGGCAAGATGGGTCACGTTCGTGCTGAATGTCCGACAAGGCCGAACCCAACGGCACCCCAACATTACCGTCCAATGGCGCCCCAGCAGCACCGTCCACGGAATCAAGTCCCAGCGCCTCGAGCCCATCAACCTGCACCGCAAAATGGCCAAGACCGTCGCCCCAATACCCAGGGCCGCATCTACGCCATGACTCGAGATGAAGCACTGGCATCAGACACGGTCGTGACAGGTATACTTAGTTTTAATAATGTGCCTGCTCGCGTACTATTTGATTCAGGTGCTTCACATAGTTTTATAGCGCGGACTTTGTTGCCGAGCACAAATTTCCATTAGTATTATTAGACCTCGACCTTAGCGTGAGCACACCTTCGGGCACACCTATATTCACTAATTCAGCCTGCACCGACGGGATTATCTGTATCGGCGGTCAAAAGATCGGTCTGGACGTGATGGTCCTAGACATGAATGACTTCGATATCATTCTGGAAATGGATTGGCTCGGGCCGTGCAACGCAACCATAGACTGTGCCAGGAAGACGGTCACTTTCCGCATACCAGGAGTGCCTGAATTCTGCTTTTCGTGTGGTGAGGCATCGTCGACCTGCATGTTGATCTCGGCAATCTCTGCTCGGAGGATGCTGCATTCTGGGTGCGAAGGCTACTTGGCGTCCGTCCGAGACATGCGACAGGATGGTGCAAACGTAGGTCAGACCGACGTTGTGGCAGAATTCCCCGATGTGTTTCCGGACGAGCTACCCGGCATGCCCCCCGACCGAGAGATCGAGTTCAGCATCGATACATTTCCCGATACTCGACCGATTTCTAAGGCCCCGTACAGAATGGCTCCCGCCGAGCTGAAGGAACTCAAGGTCCAGCTACAAGAGTTACTCGATAAAGGGTTTATTCGGCCTAGTGTTTCACCGTGGGGAGCGCCCGTATTGTTCGTAAAGAAGAAGGATGGGTCCCTGCGTCTGTGCGTCGATTATCGGGAGCTGAACAAAGCCACCATCCGGAACAAGTACCCATTGCCCCGCATAGACGACTTATTCGATCAACTGCAAGGCGCCTCGGTATTTTCGAAGATTGATCTCCGCTCAGGTTATCATCAACTCAAGATCAAGTCAGACGACGTGCAAAAGTCCGCCTTTCGCACTCGTTACGGCCACTACGAGTTCCTGGTGATGCCATTCGGCCTGACGAACGCCCCTGCCGCCTTCATGGATCTGATGAATCGGGTATTTCGACCCTTCCTTGATAAATTTGTCGTAGTCTTTATTGACGATATTCTGGTCTACTCGAAAGACAGGACGCAGCATGCAGAACATTTGCGGACCGTGCTCCAGACACTTCGAGAAAATCAGCTATATGCAAAGCAGAGTAAGTGCGAATTTTGGCTCAGCAGCGTATCCTTTCTGGGTCACATTATTTCGTCCGAAGGTATTGCAGTCGATCTGAAGAAGGTGGAAGCCGTTGCTGATTGGAGGCAGCCTGCGTCTGCTAGTGAGATTCGAAGCTTTCTTGGTTTGGCGGGATACTATCGACGCTTCGTGAAAGACTTTGCGAAGATTGCATCGCCATTGACTCGCCTCACTCAAAAGGGAGTCGCGTATGAGTGGTCGGATGACTGTAAAGCTTCATTCCAGGAGCTAAAACGGTGATTGATTTCGGCACCTATACTCGCGCTTCCGGATGGGCCAGAGGGTTTCCAGATATTCAGCGATGCTTCAGGCCAGGGCTTGGGATGTGTGCTCATGCAGCGGAACAAGGTGATATCCTTCGCCTCGAGACAATTGAAGCCGCACGAGAAGAACTATCCTACGCACGACTTGGAGTTAGCGGCAATTGTGTTCGCGTTAAAATTGTGGCGTCACTATCTATATGGTGTAGCGTACGCGATCTATACCGACCACAAGAGCCTCAAGTATCTCTTCACTCAGAAGGAATTGAACTTACGACAGCGGCGCTGGCTCGAACTGATAAAAGACTATGACTTGACGATCGACTACACTCCGGGCAAGGGAAATGTTGTGGCGGACGCTTTGAGTCAGAAATATCTTGCCTCGCTCTCCATCGACCGCAGACTACTACAAGATTTAGAAGAAATGGGCATCGATCTCCGGGTTCGATTCAGGGATATACGGTTGGCGCAGCTGCAGTTAGAGCCGAGTTTGCTGGAAAAGATCAAGACCGCTCAGAAGGATGATCCGTACCTGAAGAAAATGTGCGAGCGAATTTCAACAGGTAGTGCGACCGACTTTGCGGAAGACAAGACCGGCGTGCTGAGAATGAATGGCCGACTATGCGTTCCGGATGATAAAGAACTACGAAGGGAGATAATGTCGGAGGCCCATTATACGAAATATACATTGCATCCAGGCAGTACCAAGATGTATAAGGACCTCCGCACGACCTTCTGGTGGCACGGGATGAAGAGAGATGTGGCGCTCTTCGTGTCGCAATGCATGGCCTGTCAGCAGGTGAAAGCTGAACATCAACGACCGGGCGGGGAGATGCAGAACCTTGTCATTCCAGAGTAGAAATGGGATCATGTCACGATGGACTTTATTGTTGGCCTGCCGAAGACACCGCGGGGGAACGACGCTATCTGGGTCATCGTCGATCGACTAACCAAGTCAGCGCACTTCATTGCCATCAAAGTTACTTGGAGCATTGATCGCCTGGCACAGATTTATCTTGACGAGATAGTACGGCTGCACGGAGTTCCAGTATCCATCGTCTCTGATCGGGATTCACGGTTTATATCGCGATTCTGGAGTAGCCTTCAGTCGGCGCTGGGTACCAAGTTGCAATTCAGCTCAGCTTACCATCCTCAGACCGACGGCCAAACGGAGCGCGTTAATCAGATTCTCGAAGACATGCTACGACTCTGCGCAATTGGCTTCAAATCAAGCTGGGACGTCCACCTACCGTTTGCAGAATTTGCATACAACAACAGCTATCAGTCCAGCATCCAAATGGCACCGTATGAAGCTTTGTACGGCCAGAAGTGCAGATCGCCCATTTGTTGGGATAAAGTCGGGGAACGGCAGATACTCGGCCCGGAACTGGTGGAACAGACTGTGGAGAAGGTCAAGCTCATTCGGGAAAGACTGAAGATTGCACAGAGTCGGCAAAAGAGCTACGTCGATACCCATCGAAGACCGCTTGAGTTCCCGGTGGGCGATCATGTGTTCCTGAAGGTGTCGCCTATGCGAGGAGTTACTCGGTTCGGCGCGAAAGGGAAGCTGAGTCCGAGATTCGTTGGGCCGTTTGAAATACTCGAGCGGGTCGCCCCAGTGGCCTATAAAATTGCCCTACCGCCGGCGCTCGAAGGTGTGCACAACGTCTTCCACGTCTCTCAGCTGCGGAAGTACGTGCACGACCCTTGCCACGTAGTAGATTTTGGCCAGCTGGAGCTAAAGTCCGACTTATCCTACGTCGAAGTGCCAGTTCAAATCTTAGAACGCAAGGATAAGCTGCTGCAGAATCGGACGATCCCTCTCGTTTGCGTACTTTGGAGGAACCATGCGGCAGAAGAGTCGACATGGGAACTCGAGTCTGAGATGAAGGAAAAGTTCCCTTCATTGTTTTCATAGAGGTAGGTTCTGTTCATAAGTTTCGAGGACGAAACTTTTTCTTAGTTGGTTATGGTGTAGTGCCCCGTCCCTACATCGTGCCCCGTTGATTCGTCTACGGGGTGCGCGAGAAAGGAACACTATTGCTATCGACTCGGTCGGGACCGATAGGTCGGGATCGATCGAATCGATCGAACGGGAACGGTTGAATTAAGATCCATTCCACGTTATGGGATGGATTCTTCGGAACCAAGTCCCATATTCAGCGGGTTGTGTCTCAAGGATTGACTTTGCGGCTGAGTCGGGAGAGACCTCCCGTTGCTCTACTTTTCACGCTGCTTGCGTTGGTTTTGGCTTTGGTTTTTTGAATGCGTTTTCGTGAATGTTTTCGATGGTTTTCATGGTTTACATTTCGAGCTCGCATTTCCTATCGAACTCTTGCATAATATAGTGTTCTAATCGGTTGCTTGTGCGATTTCAGGTGATCGCGTAGGCGACGTCTAGCGCAGCCAACAAGTCCCTCGCCTCAAGCAAAACTCAAGGTGAGTGGCTGACCTCCTTCGTCTCGACCCTCTATTTCAAAATGTGAACTCAGGTAATGATATCGTAATTGAATGAATTGCTTAAAGAATACAAGTCCTATGGGTTAGAGGAGAAAAAGATGTGTTGTGTAGAAAAGAGGTAGAATTATTACAAGCCTGCAAAACAAACAAGTAAATGAATCGATTACGGTCTTGGACAACTTGTCGACAAGGGCGATGGTTTCTTCGAGCGGCAACCCGGGGCCACGGGACCGACTCGGCCTAGGAAGAAACAGGTTATAGCCGAGGTGGGTATGAAGCAACCGGTAAGACGGGGACTTGCATCGGAGCTCGCTACTTGCGTTGCAAGGGTCCCGTATTACCAGGCTATGTCCAAATGGCTAGTTATTGCCAGTGACCTTCACATCAAACACTTGGTATAATTGTTAACATTGAGCGTGGAAGGTAACGATAACGGCAAAATGCTTTGTATAAAATGTTTAGGGTGGCTAGAAAGATCATCAAAAAGGAAGTCTTATGATTTTTATCTATTCTTGAACCAAATAAGAGCCTGGAAATTAATTAGTCACTCGCCAGTACATGTTGATTGTACTGATCCTCGCTCTCTCCACAGGTACGCTAAATCAGGAGGAGCGTGCCACGTGAAAGAAGGAAACGCTCGTGTGTTTTGAAGCTTCGTTCGTGCGGTCGAAGCTTGGATCCAATCTCTTTTGAAGACTCCGCTGTTGAAAGCTAGAAGACAGATGGAGCGACTGCCCACTATCCCAGGTGGTTTTGAAATGCTGGTTGTAATCAGGGATGAAATGTATGGAATGGCTATCTCATCGGCCTTCATTTTGTAATAGAGTCAGTTTGTAAAAAGCCCGTACGGCGTCCTTATATCGAGTCTGTAACATGATGTTCATTATCAATAAAGCTTATGTTTCCTTCTCTATAATGTGTGTTCAATTTCTCTGCGTACTCTTATATGTATATGCTGTTGTATCGGATGACCTTATGAACCGCCTTGTGCAAGCGCAACTTAGGCTTGCACGGTATCACGCCCGGGGGACGACTATCGATTCTACCGAATCGGGGCGTGACAGCTGCCTCCCGCGTCTGCCCATGCGACAGCCCCCCTAACCGCCGCTTCTATCCCGTACGCCCGTGCGGCAGCCCCCCGGCCGCCGTTGTTCCCCCGCGTGCCTGTATAGAGACCAGTCTGGCCGCCGCAGCACCTCCGATGCTCCCCGCGGTCGAAAGCACCCCCGACGACCCTTTCCGCGGCCGATAGCACCCCCAGCGACCCTCCCTGCCGCCGACAGCGCCCTCCGTACGCCCTCGTATGCTAGCAGCAGCTTCCGCAGCTGTCCCTCCATCCCGTGAGCCTCCCGCGTGTCGCCATTTCCCGCATGCTCGTGTCCGTGCCATACCCGTGTGCGTTTCGTGTCCGAAGCATCCCCTCGGTGCTGCATCACAGCCTTTGGTAAACTCCACAACCCTCTGTAGTTTCACAAAAACAATTCTGTTTCTGGAATAGACAGTTTAATTAGTTTAAATTAGTTTCCTAATTAGTTCGATAATAACTATTAGTATTAGTTGGTGTTCGACAGAACAAAAGGTTGAACGAACTTTTTACTTTATTGAACGTATAAGGTATCTGTGTACAAAGAAGGAAGTCCTAAACAGGATATTCTAAGTACAGGGAGAACAGGTTTCTGGGAAAGTGTGACGGTGGAGATCGAGCGCTGCAGCGGCTCCTTTACTCCGTTGACAATCTGACGACAAATCAACCTTGCTATGGCTCTCTGGCACCTTTGATGGGACTCTGGGGTCACCGATCAAGAGGCTATCTGGAGGAGAAGATCCCTTAAAGATGGTTGGTAGGTTGGTTCTTTGGTCGATCAGTGGATGAGGGTGGTCGACTCTTCATAGATAGAGATTGATGATCCTTTAAAGATTGTCGATTGTCAATTTTCCTTCTATCTGTCGATGCATTAGTGGAAGAAGAACTCCTTCTAATTATAGTGAATCGAGCACATATGCGATATGTATTAGGGTTCCTTAAATATGAAAGTAACTGTCGTCATTGCACGGTACGGGCTTTTGCGACGCTGACACATGGCGGACATCGAGATTCCCCACAAATGAGATCTCTAGTGGTTGTAAACATAAATGAATGAGGTAACACGTGGCACGTGACGATTTGCTTGCTCGGATACAGCTGAGAAAATATTAGGATTTCATCCTAGATTTGGAGTCTAATTGACTCTCGTCTAAGATTTTAATCAATTGATATGATATCAATCATGATTTAATCCCAATCTTCTCTACAAGAGGTAGTTTAAACAAACCAATTGGGGTGGACCCATGCTTCCTGCACCTCTGGTGAGGATTAAGTACTGCTGTACTTCTGGGGTGACGAGTAGACCGTGCTTTTGGAGACGACGGAACCTCTGTGCTTTCAAGCGACGAGTTGATTTGGCTTCGAATGACGACGAGGCTTCTGTGCATATAGAGCAACTTATGAAGCTATATTTCGTGATACCGGAGTCACTGTGTTGTAGGCGACAAGTAGGCTTGTGCTTTAGGTTGGCGAGGTTACTGTGCTTTTGGAGCGACAGATTAACTTGCATTGGTTGCGATGGGAGTTCCCAAGTCTCTTGCAGAGAAGTGACTTAAGCTTTTGAACCGGAGTAGACGACTACACCGTGGGAATGGAGATGGTGTGAGTATATCACTATCTTGCACCTTATACGTATGCAAGTAAGTAGCTGCACCTCTGAACAGTGAAGGCGTTTGCTACAAAGGGAAGGGTATGACACCCTTGCGCGTTTGAGATTGACGGAGGTAGGTAGCTACGCCCCTGGAGTGAAGATACTGGCTTCTGAAATAAATGAAGTGGAGGGGGCCTACCACCATCTTGCTTCTAAGTTTAGCGTAGGTAGGTGGCTGCGCCTCAGGATTGAAGGCTCTGGCTTCTTCAAAGTGCTGAGTAACTAATATGCTTTGAGAGGATGCGCCCACAAGAAAGTCAGAAAATGCTTCAATGGAGATTAATCTTCTAGCGTGCGTGTCGAGAAGATGGAAGACTGCTCTTCAACGAAGACTGCATCCCTTGTAGATCCCTCTAAGCTTTGTCGAATCTGTACTAGATCCTTTGTAGAAGAACAGAATTAGTCCTTTATGTATAGTTCTGATGTGTTTGTACTAGACTTTGGTAGAAATGACAATAAAGGGACTTTTCTCCATATCTTATGTTTTGTCTTTTTAGCACTGAGCCTCAGTCTTTTACATCTTCTGCTCTTTGGCGAAGGGATGTCTTCAGTTGAGATTTTTCATGCTTCTACAAGACCCCCTTCAAAGTGTCCCGAACTTGATTCAAGCTCGGGATACTTTGAATAGAAGCATGAACATGTGTCAGGACTATACGAGCTGGGTAATGGCTGGTGTCACACCTAGCTCTTAGCATTAATTGTCCTGAGTCATCTTTTCAAAGTATGGGCTCCCGATGGCTTATTGATATTGGAGCCTTTTGCGTCTTTGCAGGGATCGCGAATCTGTTTAGCAGAAGACGTTCAGGGTCACGTTCCTTTTGCGTCTTTGCTTGAGACGACCATCAGTGTCAAATCTTTTCATCCCAAGAAGCTGTAGTAGAACTACTACTGGATCTCAAGGCATCACCCGTCCTGGATGTCGTGGGTGTCAATGGTGTCTCGAACCCTTGCTTCCTGAATTCGTATTGGTTACCATGCCGACCGAGGAATGGCAAGGCCTGCTGTTGTGGTTGCTCTCTCCCGCCATCTGGGGAGAAAGGGGAGTCATGTGCTGGTCTTCATCCCCGACTCGGGCCAGTAGCAGCTTCGGGCGGTGGCTTTTGACCAGGAAGTGATTTGCTCTATCACTGCCTTGCCCGCGCCATTGAGAGCTTGTACCGCAATTTTAGTCCTTTTTTTTGGTTGTGTATGTTACTACGAAGAGTCTATAATAGGTCTATGTAGCCATATGTTTTTATATGTAGAAGCTTTTTTGTTCCCTTTGCTTTTGTCTTCAGAATAAAAAGGGAATCTTCATAATGGATTTGCCTGACCAGAGGTAATATGGACGTGGTAGGCTTGATCTTTGCCGGGGTATAGAACGACAATCTAGAGGTAAAATGGACATAAACTATTTTTTAGACTGCTAGGATAATCATAGAACTGATACGAGAAGAACGACTACTCAAAGGTAATGTGGACATGGTAGTCGCGTCTTCCAAGTGTAAAGAAGCAATCCAGAGGTAATGTGGACGTGAAGTGCTTCATCTACTTGAGAGAATATATAGAAGGAAGGGAGAGAGATCCCCTTACCAGAACTCATGGGCACCCTTTTCAGGGGATGTGGGTGCCTATGTTGGTTCTATCTTCAGACGTAATACTTCTTTAGGAATTTGCCGCTGATGGGCATCATTAGCAAGTCACCATTAGGCTTAGCTAGTCGATAAGCACCGTTTAAGTATACCGTTTCTATGACGAACAGTCCTTCCCACTTGGGCTCGAACTATTCAGCCGTCTTGTGGGTCATCACCATCGGTCCCTGTACAGCCAAGACGAGGTTGCCCACTTGGTAGGATCTTTCGTGGACCTTTTTGTTGAAGGCCCCAGAGATGCGAGCTTGTTAAAGCTCAATCCTTTGTTGTGTGAGCATGCACTTTTCATCCAACGCTTCTAACTCTTGTAACCGCCTGCGTTGATTGTCTTTGACGGTTAACTGATTAGTGATGGCTACCCGTAAGAACGGATTTGAATCTCTAAGGGGAGGACAGCGTCGCTCCCATAGATTAAGGAGAATGGTGTACTGCATATAGGTGTACGAACAGTCGTACGGTAGACCCATAGACATTTGCCTAACTTCTTATTCCAGTCGTGTTTATTGGAGAAGACAACCATTTTGAGGAGTTTGACAATGGTTTTGTTAAATGCCTCGGCCAATCCATTAGCTGCCGGATTGTAAGCTATTAACGCCATATTCTAAATTAAGCTTTTGTCACAGAAAAGGTGGAACGCATGGCTTACAAACTGAGGGCCGTTATCATGAATGATCCTTCTGGGAACTCCAAAATGGTAAATAACATGATGTTTGATGAAACTGATCACGTTGAAAGTCTTCACCTCTACCAATGGTACTATTTCTGCCCATTTGGAGAAATAATCCATAATGGCGAGGATGAACCGGTGTCCTTTGGAGGAGTGTGGGCTGACTGGCACCACGACATCCATTCCCCAGGCTTCGAATGGCCACGAAGCCACCGTAGGGTATAACTATTATAAAAGTTGATGGATGAGATCTGCATGAAATTGGCATGCCCAATATTTCTTTGTATACTCAACGACATATGCTATCAAAGTAGGCCAGTAATAGCCCATACCGTGCAACCGGTCTTGTAGCTTGGGGCCCGGCTGGTGGGCTCCGCAGGTTCCATCATACACTTCTCTGAGTGCTTTTTGTGCCTCTGTACGAGACAAACAGTGTAAGAAAAGTCTGTCGTATGAGCGACGATGTAGCATTTTGGTGGCCGAACCGTAGAAGAAACGGAGTGAGCGCCTCTTGATAGAAGCTGCTTCTCTTGGGCCTTCAGGCTGAACCCTATAAACTGCATAGTCTATAAATGGGAACCGCCAATCCCTAGTCCTTCATTCGTACCTACTTGTAACGAGTAGTTCTGACATACGTACAGGGCATTCTTTGGACAGACTAACTCTCGACCCGTTACTGAAACGGTATGATGAGATCCAACGGAGGCGACCAAATAGGAGACAAGACCGGCTAGTGCGTCGGTCTCCAAGTTCTGCAATCATGGCACATGTTCTATAATAAATCCTGTGAAAGTGGAGATAATGTCGATGGCCGCCTGGTGGTAAGGGATCAAGTCCTCATGTCGAACCTCGTACTGACCTCAAACCTGACTGATGATCAATTTTGAGTCTCTATAGGCCTCGACGTTGTTTGCTATTGATTGTAAAAGTACAGAACAATTATCGGAGGACTGAACTTAGACTCACAATACAAACTCGCTCGTACAAAGAAAGCCTAGGGACGAAAATCTAGGTACAGCAGTCTAAGTACGATTGTTTATTTTAGATTCTGGGGGATGACGATAGAGGCTCGGGAAAGCGACGGCCGCTCTGCCTTACTCCTTGGACGATCGGTACGCAGCCTTGACTCGGGGAAGATCTGCTTGGTCGTTGACGAAGAAATGCCTTCTTGCTCTCTCTCTGATTACTCTTCTGGCTTCTCTCTCTCTGTGTATATTCTCTCTCTGACTATGGGGGAAGTCTCTCTGTATATACGTATTCTTCTCTGGTTTCTTTTTTTGTATATCTCTCTATATGCTACAAGGGAATGGCACCTTGCTATTTATAATAGTGGGATGTGATCGCTAGGGTTGCCAATGATTAGCTCTTGGAGATGGCGGCGGCCTGGGGATTGATCAATCCAGGCCGTTCGTTTCTGATTGCGACGAATCAGAACCATTAAGGGTAGATTACACCAAATCCCCATTAGCAATTAATGCTGATTGGCATAAATCTTCCTTATAATGATTCTCTCATATCTGCGAATAAATCAAATTTATTCTCCTGTCACGTGCCCCAGATCATTGGGATTCGACCCGATCTTGGATTGCCATAAATCTGGGAGATTGATCGGTTGAGGACACATGTCCTGAGAGCCAATGGTGAGACTGGAACCGCATGCAGATTGGGCCACATGAGATTTAGGCCGCATAAATTTTGGGCCGCATAAGACTTGGGACACGTGTCGGGACTGTCTGGGCAGTGGCCCCTTCCTTCAGACTTCTGAACCATATGATGAGCCGCATAATGGTGTGTCTGCTTGAGCCGCATGGGCATGATCTTCTTGAGCCGCATAGGGATGATTCCACTCGAGCCGCATAGGACAGCTTCACTCTGAACCGCATGGGAAGTCTTCACTTCGAGCCGCATAAGCACACCCACGTGGCAGGGCCACGTGGCATTTTGTTGTTCTCGGGGGATTGTGTCAGAGATTTCTTTCTCTTCCCTAGAGATTCATTATCATGACCGAGTCATAATTACCTGCTTTGGTGTCAGGTCTGTCAACTTTTCAGAGGGGTCAGCCGTCAAAGCAATTAATGCAGCATGGATCGGAGGGGAGCACTGTTACGCCACGTGTCTTCTGAGCCGCATGGAATGCCTCCGGCCGCATAGCTCCTTATGCCGCATGACTCCCTGAGCCGCATGCGTTTCTGAGCCACATGGGTCTTTCTTGGCCGCATGAGTCAATTTCTTTAGTATTTTCCATGGTTCTACAGGACCCCCTTCAAAGTTTTCAATTTGTAAAATTGAAATACTTTGAATAAGAAGCATGACCGTGCTCTTCTAACCGCATATGAAACCCTGACCGCATAGAGATCTTGGCCGCATAGATTGTTCAGCCGCATAGCTGCTCGCCACGCCATTATGTCATGCATGCAAACCCTTTTTGGGGCAGGATCCTAGGAGTTTCTGACCTCTAATTAACTAGTCAGTATCGATAGCCGAAGAGTCGACTACTTTGTACGAAGCGTCGGTCTTGGTCCTCCCTTCTCTATAAATGGAAGGATATTTAGAATGATTTCTCTCTTAGACTCTTTCTGATTAAGATTTCTGTCTTGCTTCCTTCTTCCAACTGACAAACCACGATGGCACCTAGGGCTTCCAAGGCAGTGAAGAAGGTTGTGGTTAGGAGCAGGAAGTTGGCTTCGTCTTCAATTGCCGCACCCCCCGTTCGTCTTGATGTTCATGTTGTCGTCGAAGGTAAGGACTGTGCGGAAGATTGGGTGCTCTGAAACCCTAAAGGATGCTGCTCTACTGCATTGCTTCGTGCATAATCATTTTGATGCGAGCTTTTTAGATTACGTGGTCCGCATACACATCCTATGAGCCGCATGGAATATATTCCATGCCCAAGCCGCATAAGAATTGTCTTTAAATGAGCCGCATGAACACTTCTGAATATCTTCTGACTGTTTTCATCATTTCTTATCACTTTTTTTCCGTCTTTTGGTTCTTATAGTGTCTCCACCGAGTGCTGATATTGCAGTGGTAGAGGATCCGTCGCTCCCTGGCGTCAATCAGGAGCCTTCCTCTGTTAAGAAGGAGACAATGAAAGAAGAATCGGAGCCTGAGAGGGACGACGTCCTCCCCACTGTCGAGACTGCTGAGGGTGACACCACTGGGAATCCTGATTCTCCCATTCTGGACGAGGATCTTCCTCAGTTGCACCCTTCATACGTAATGTGGTTGAAGGAGTTGTATACGTATTTTTGTAACTAGGGGTTTGAGGTGTCTTGTCTGTAATGAAGAACTTTCCTGTAACCGTGTGGATGTAACTGATTTCTGACTGAATGGAATATATATTTGCTTCACTCTTTTGCTTTGTAATAATCCTTTTATCGGGTCATTTTGCGTGGACCCATTGTCCCTAACATACCCTGGTTTTGGATATGGACAATAAGTTTAAAAGAAAGAAACCAATCATACTGACTCAGAGGTGCTGAGGACATGGTGAGCATGAGGGTCTCTTTGACAGGGGGGTACATAGAATAACTCAGAGGTAATGAGGACATAGAAATTCTATGTAGGGGTGATTTGTTTTTTGGCAGAAATGGGACGACTCAGAGGTGATGAGGACATGGTCGTCGTGGAAATTTGTGGATCCGTTACCTTCGTTGTGCACTGGGAGTGCAGGTATTAGATCATGAGGGAGGATCTCTTGTAGGAAGAAAGTTCAGCGGTATGATTATACATGACTTTCTTTTAAAAGAGTGACCGGGATGTAAGTTCAGGGGTACCGATGGGCACATAACTCGACAATCCATGAATGTTGGAATCAAAGTGTAAGTTCAGAGGTACCAGCAGGTACATGACTTAGGAATTTGGGATATGTTTATGGAAGAAGGGCATGAGTTCAGCGGTACACGCGGGTACATGACTCGAAAATCTGTGAATGTTGGAATCAAAGTGTAAGTTCAGAGGTACCAGCAGGTACATGACTTGGGAATTTGGGATATGAGTTCAGCGGTACAAGAGGGTACGTGACTCAATAAGTTGGAAAATTAGGGGGTTGAGTTCAGTGGTACCAGCGGGCACATGACTCAAAACTCTGGAAAATGTTGTTTAAACATAGTATTTCTTCAGGAACTTGCCGTTGACGGACAACATGAGCAAGTCTCCGTTCTGCTTGGCGAGGCGGTAAGCACCTTTGGAGAACACGGCCTTGATGATAAATGGGCCTTCCCATTTTGGCTGGAACTTGCCGGTGGTCTTGTGAGTCATAACCATTGGCCTCCTGACTGCCAAAACAAGATCGCCCAGTTGGAATGTTCTGACTTTGACCTTTTTATTGAAGGCTCCTGAGATGTGTGCTTGGTATAATTCGATCCTTTGCTGAACTAGGAGGCATTTTTCATCTAAGGCCTCTAACTCTTGTAGTCGACGTTGGTAGTTATCATCCGTTGTCAATTGATAAGTGAGGGCGACTCGGAGTGAGGGAATCTGAGTCTCTAATGGGAGAACTGCCTCACTCCCGTACACCAGAGAGAATGGTGTATTCCTGGTGGCTGTTCGAACGGTGGTGTGATAAGCCCATAAGCACTCGCCGAGCTTCTCGTTCCAGTCGTGTTTGTTGGAGGAGACAAATTTCTTGAGGAGTTTGATGATTGTTTTGTTGAATGCCTCTGCTAACCCGTTTGCTGCCGGGTTGTATGGTGTCGAAGCGACATTCTGAATGCGGTGTTTGTCGCAGAATCGGTAGAATGCGTGGCTTATAAACTGCGGACCATTATCATGGATGATCCTTCGGGGCAGTCTAAAGCGGTAGATGACGTGGTGTTTCAGGAAGCTGATCACGTTCGAAGTCTTGACTTCGGCGAGTGGGACAGCTTCTACCCATTTTGAGAAGTAATCAGTGATCGCTAGTATGAAGCGATGTCCTCGGAAGGAAGGTGGGGTGATTGGACCAATGATATCCATTCCCCATGCTTCGAATGGCCAGGACGCCACTGTCGGATGTAGGAATTCGGATGGTTGGTGAATGAAGTCTGCGTGGACTTGGCAGGCCTTGCATTTTCTGGCATAATCTATCGCATCAGCCACCATCGTGGGCCAGTAGTAGCCCATCCGGCGAAGGCGATCTTGCAGCTTAGGGCCAGGCTGATGGGCCCCGCAGACACCGTCATGAGCCTCTCGTACGGCTTCTTTGGCTTCTGCGTTTGACAAGCACCGAAGTAGTAATTCGTCGTAGGAGCGGCGATACAGCATTTTCGTCTCTGTATCGTAGAAGAATCTGAGAGAACGTCGTCTGATAGAAGTAGCCTCCTTCGGGTTCTCAGGTAGGATATCGTAGACCACGAAGTCTATGAATGGTTGTCTCCAGTCTGGCGCTTCGTCGATCATCTGAGCAGAATAACTCGCCATGGCTTGAACGTTGTTCTTGGGGCAGACCAGCTCACGGCCGATTACATCGACCGAATGATGAGAGTGGTTTGGCATCGCTAGGGAAGCAGCCAGGCCTGCTAGGGCATCAGCTTCAATATTCTGGAGTCTGGGGACGTGTTCGATGAAGAATCCCTCGAATGATGAGATAATGTTGATCGCTATTTGGTGGTAAGGGATCATGTCTTCATGGCGGACTTCGTACGTCCCCCGGATCTGGTTGACGATTAATTGCGAATCGCCGTATGCTTCAAGGTATTCTACCCCCAGTTCTCTTGCGAGTTAGAGGCCAATGACCAAAGCGTTGTACTCGGCCACATTGTTAGAGCAGGGTTCCGTGAGAGAGTAGGCACGATTGATCACTAGCCCGGTAGGAGAGACCAATACTACTCCGACTCCGACGACGATGTTTCCCTTGGGTCCGGTTCTTGAAGCGCCATCGAAGAACATTCGCCATATGTTATCGTGGGTGGTTGTATTTGAATCGGCGACCTCATCTGGGATTTCTTCGTATATTCTCGATGATTTAGATCCTGGATGGGCCGCCAAAAAGTCTGCCAGGGCTTGACCTTTGACAGCCTTTTGCGGGACGAAGACCATATGATAGGGGGACAGCAATATCGCCCATGTAGCGAGGCGGGAGCTGAGTGCCCCTGGTTTGGTCATGAGGACCCTGAGAGGGTTGATTCGTGAGATCACATGTATGGTTTGCCCCGTGACATAGTGCCGCGTCTTTTGAATGGCGAATACCAGGGCGAGGCATTCTTTCTCCACAGCGGTGTATCGGTGTTCGGGCCCGACCATCATTCGGCTGAGATAGTAAATGGCCTGCTCGTGGCCTGCGTCGTTGTTTTGTGCCAGCAGGGCACCGAGGGAGTGTTCCATTGCTCGTACATAGAGCAGGAATGGTTTTCCAGGGACCGGGGCCACCAGGACTGGAGGATTTGATAAATATTCTTTGATGTCATCGAAAGCGCACTGACATTTCTCGTCCCATACGAATGAGACTCCCTTCTTCATGAGGTGGGTGAACGGTCGGCATCGCCCGGAGAGGTTGGAAATGAACCTCCTGATATAAGCTAGCCTCCCTTGGAGGCCTCTAAGTTTACGAAGATTTCTCGGGGGACCCATCTCCATGATTGCCCTTATTTTCTCGGGCTCTACATGGATACCCCGTGCAGTGATGATGAAGCCCAAGAACTTCCCGCTGGATACGCCCAAGAACGATTTTGTAGGGTTCATCTTCAGATTGTGGGCTCACATTAAGTTGAACACCGTTCTCAGGTCTTGCAGATGATCCTCCTTACGGCGACTCTTGACGGCGATGTCGTCGACATAGCATTCCACTGTCTTGCGCAAATGTTCTCTGAAAATGATACTCGTGGCTCGCTAATATGTAGCGCCAGCATTCTTTAGACCGAATGGCATGACTGTGTAGCAGTATGTGCCAATCGGGGTTCGGAATGAAGTGTGCTTTTCGTCGTCGGGAGACATCTTGATCTGATTGTACCCCGAGAATCCATCCATGAATGACATACGTTCAAAGCCGCATGTATTGTCGATCATGATGTCTGTGATAGGAAGGGGAAATTCATCTTTGGGGCATGCCTCGTTCAGGTTGCGGAAGTCGATGCAGATTCGAATCTTCCCATTCTTCTTGAGAACGGGTACTATATTGGCGACCCAATCAGGATGTTGCTCTTCACGAATGAAGCCGCTGGCTATTAACTTGTTGACTTCAGTTTCGATCGCGTCCATGACGCCTGGGCGGAAGCGTCGTTGTTGCTGCTTGACTGGCTTTGCATCTGGCCGTATATTGAGTTTGTGGAGAGCGACGTCAGGATTTAACCCCGGCATGTCTTCATAGCTCCAGGCGAACACATCAATGTATTCTCTGACAAGTACTAACAGCGATTCCCGTTCTTCGTCAGTTAGGCTTTTGCTGATAAAGATCGGTTTTGGAGAAGATTCGCTGTCGAGATCCACTTGTATGACCTCATCTTCAGTAGGAGGTTCTCTTAGTTCGAACCGCTTTTCCCAATGTGCATCTAATTGCTGGGCCCATGGCTCTAGCTCAAGGATTTCGGGGATGTCTTCGTCTTCCTCGTAAGCGTCGGTGAATGCCATGTTGACTGACATGACTTGTCTGAACACATCTCCGATGCTGGTATCTGAGTCGGAAGTCGGTGATCCGGTTGAATGTGACTGCCAGTCGCATTCTTCATCTGAGCTTTCAGGGGTCGTAGTAGGCATTACATACCCTAAACCGCATCGGGTTTTGTTATAGTAGTTCCGTGGTTTGCCCGCCGGGGCTGGCGTCTTCAAAGGTAATCGTCGTCCAGTGCCGTAGTTCAGTCCTGGCGTTGTCTCTAGATCATACCCCTGTTTCTGCATGAGATATTTGGATTGAGGGCTATAGAGATACAGAGGCAGTCTTCCGGCATCTGACCCGAAGTCGACTTCTTCCATGGCAAGGGGATGCGGGTTGTTCGTCCGGCTGAAGATGATTGGGTGGTCCCCTCCCTCGATTATTCACTAAGCGTCTTCTACTGGAGTAAGTTGGATAGCGGTGTACACATTTGTCACCTGTGTATGTAGGTGAGTGCCTATACCGTGTTCTATAGCATACATTGTACATAGCTTATTGAGCTCGGTGTAATTCAAAGATAACCTTTTATTGATGAAGTAAGGTATCTTTTCTAGAGGGATTACATCATCTGCGGAGGGAACGTCAGTATGGGCAGCCACATACTTGGCTAGCTCTGGTTCTTCTTCGGCTACCCCCTGTGTGAATGAAGATTGAGAGGGCGTCCTAGTCAGCTTGATCTTCAAAGGCTCAACTGACGGAGCGGAGCGTGGGGTTGTCGGTAGACTAGCAACCCCCAGTCTGGCACTTGATGTGGAGCGAGGGGTGGCTCGTTCGCTTAAAGTGTCAGACCTCGCATCGGGGTGACGACCTTTCTTAGGCAGGCGTATCGTCAGAGGCCTATCGGAGGGATTGAGCTTCTCTGTTTGGGATTGACCGACTCTCGACAATCTGATGGTAAGTGGCCCTGTCGTGGGTCTCGGTACCTGGCCGGACCTTGGCAACCGGATTCTCAACTGCTCTTCCTGTGCCGAGAGGCTGATCGCATCCTTACACAGCGTGGCCGTAAGGGGTACGGAATTGCCTGGTTTGCGAGCCTGGAGGTGGATCGTCAGAGGCTCTTCAGATCCCGTGGTTGCTTCAACATCAGTTTATTCATTTCCTTCTTCAAGGTACCTCTTCGACTTTTCGTATAGGCAGGAGTCCGAGTAATAAGATTCGACCCCTTTGAAGGGATCGATGTCAGCAAATTCTGTCCTCACGAAGCCGTGCTTGTCGACATATTTGAAGCATTGGTGTAGCGTGGAAGGCACGATCATGTAATCGTGTATCCAAGGACGCCCCAAAAGGATGTTGTATGAAGTGTCGGCATCTATGACGTAGCAAGTGACTTCTGATTGGAGATCGCCAATCTGACATTTCAGACAGATCTTCCCGAGTGGGTAGCTCCTGCCCGAATTGGCGGTGTTTGTGGGGGTCAGGCGATGCATCGGGATGCGAAGATGATGCAGTAGTCCTTTTGGAATGATGCTTATGGAAGACCCAGGGTCAATGTGCATCCGATCCACCTTTATGTCGCCGATGTAGCCTGTGTAGTATAATGGGCGATCGTGTAGATTAGTCTTGATGAGCATGTCTTGTGAAGTGAAGACGATGTTGGGCATTGCTCCCGTACAGGCACTGTCTTGGAGGTCTGTGGGCTGATTTTCTCCCGTGAGGTTGACCTGAGCCAGGTACGCGTCGGCATTTTGAAGTGCATCGTTCAAGGCTGTACGGACATCCTTCGAGAGCCTCAGGAGTTCATATAAGGACAATTTGGCCGGTGTATTGGCCAATTGCGCCAAGATGTCGAAGTTGTAGGGCCTCTCCAGCCCCTGAGATGTTTCCTTTCGGAGGGATTTGTCGAAGCGAGTCTCCTTCGGCCTAGGCTTGTCGGTCGTCGAAGGCTGAGCCGGTCCCGGAGCGTCCGTGGTAATGGGGGGATGATCATCAGTCGAGTTTTCCGCCACAGGTTGAGATTGTGCTCCGGATCGAGTAACAACGGCCGCGACTTCCTCTTCATCTGCTGAGGTGGTACAGCAGGATCTGACTTTTCTACTTTTCTTTTTAGAAGATGGAGTGGACTGAGTTACCTCGTGGACTAGGTCCGGATGGACCCATATGATTTCTCCTCGTGATGTGGTGAGAGGTACTAGACCAGCAGCTTGAGCAGGCGGGAGATTAGCAATCTCCATCGTTGCCAGAGGGATGGGTATAACCCCATCCTGGGTCTCGGTTGGAGGGAAGCTGCCGAATTGTACGGACACCATGTTGGCTGCCACGGTTACCTCCTCGAAATCGATGGCCAGAGCGTTCGAATCGATGAGGTTCTGGATATATCGTTTCAGTTGGTAGCAGTCGTGCGTAGCATGGTGGACGTAGCGGTGGTAATGGCAGAACTTTGGGTTCTCCAAATCAGCCGGCCGAGGCTCCCGTCTTGGTGGAGGAAGCTGAATCCTATCTCCTTGTATGAGCATGTCCAAGATAGGCTTGACGTGACCGTCTTCAAAAGAGTAAGTGATTTGAGGCTATTATTTGTCCGCAGGTTGCGACTCAGGCTTCTGGGCTGTATCGGCCACCATAGCCTGCTTGCCTCTGTTGTTCCGGTTGTTGGAGGGGCTACCCCATTGTCGTTAGTGGTGCTGGGACACTTGCCTTTGTTCTCTCCCTCTGAGATATGTAATCCCAGTTGGCGAGCCTTCTTTAATCGTTCTTCGGCACTTGTAGCACTAATGATAAAAGCCTTCCAGTCCTTGAATTGACTCTCGCCCATCCAGAGACTGATTGTTAGGAGTAGTCTCTTTTGGCAAATTTCGATCAAGGAGGAGTCCGGGTTGCCAGATGGTAACTTCATTGCGGTTTGACGAAACCGCTCAATGTAATTCCTCGTCAGCTCTTTCTCTCCTTGAATGACGTCCATGAGGGTAGACATCGTGACGTCCTGCCCTACCTCATAGAACCTCTCCAAGAACAGGCGTTTGAAGCCAGCGAAGGAATGGATGCAATTGTCCGGCAGGTTGCGGTACCAATCGAACGCGACTCCTTCCAATGCCCCAATGAATAACCGCTTAAGGATAGCGTCATCATGGGGGAGATGGTCGGTAGTGACCTCAAAGTAAGTGATGTATCGACTTGCTGAAGTCTTGCCATCATATGGGTTGATATTGAACGGCTTATATCTTGGTGGAAAGGGAACATCCCTCCATTCAGCAGGATATGGTTGCCGTATCCGGAGGTCTTGAGAGTTTTCTCTGGCGTGGAACATGGCTCGGAGCTCTTGAACTTCTCTCCTTACTTCTCGGGTCTTATCTGTCGCAGTCGGAGCCGTTACTTCGGGAGGATTATTGCTCGATTTTGGTGCCGTCGAATTTGAATCTACATTGATTGGAGGACCCGTGCTTGTCTGGCCAGGTGTCACCCCCTGCAGATTAGGAAGTGCCGCTTTGATCTCGTCTACAGACTTGACCAAGGCGTGCAATATGGCCTCCAAAGTGTCGATGCGCTGGCGATCACCGGAACCGCCTTGATTGCTGTCTGTCATGAACACCGTCTTCACATGAGGAGTGACGGAAGGAGTGGTGGAGGATGTACCCTCCGAGTCGTACCCGTGCATCGAGAAATCATCAGGATATGTGGGGATGTTCTCTTCAGGTTCAGACTCAGAAGGAACACTACCCCCGGCATCGGAGCTTGCTTCGTCTAGGATGTCCTTGGGGACGTCGGTATCTGTTGTATCCGTCGGAGGATTTGCTTCCTCCAGTCCGTATTCATGGAATGTCGGATTGTCGTGGATGTTTGGAGGAGTGCTACCCCCAGTTCCGACGACCCCCAATGTTGCAGATGACGAACTTCCTACTGCAGCAGTTTTCGTCTTTGAACGGGTGTGTTGAAATACTCTAGTGGAGGATAACCCTTTAGACGACGGTTTCTTAGCTGCAGTAGTTGACACCTTTGGGCTGGAGATGCTCGTTTTCTTCCCTCTTCCCTTGGCGAGAACTTTCTGTACGGACTTGCAGGAGACAACAGGAGGTGCCTTGTCTTCTGAGCTCGGGTGATGTAGTCTTTGGAAGACGGATTGCCGGTCTTCCGTCACCGCCGCGTTGCTGCAACAGCAGTTGACGATGATCTGGGTGCATTGATATCCGTGTGAGGGCTCTTTACACCCCGAAGCTTCTTCTCTTTCCTTACGTTTGTGGAGGATAACCTCACCCAGGTCAGAGGTACCACTTTGTCCGTTTGCCGCCGGGGGCTGGACTTGAGTGGTTTTATACAACTTCCCATCAGAGGCCCGCGTGACAATCAGCGGGACGCCCCGATAGTCAGAGGTTGGGGCAGTCGTCTGGACTTGATGAGCCCGCACTGCCCTAGACTTCCTCCTTTTAGCACTTGTGGGTGCGTAATAGGAGGAGTCTAAGTCGAATACCACAGAGTCTGGATTATCATCCAGATAATGATCAGAGTCAGGACCGCTTGAGAGCCGGTCGAAGGCTGATCGAGAGAAGCATGGGACGGATGCTATGCGGCTAGCATTGGGTACCGTACAGGCTGTCTGCATACGGCTGTCTTTTGTTGTAGGATGAGTCTTTATGCGGTTAGGAGTCACGACCGTGCAGGCTGACCGTATGCAGTTGGCATCTATGGCCGCATGGGTTTTCTGCAAGCGATTGACTTCAATAGCCGCATGAGTCTCATCCGTACGGTTGGCAACTGTAGCCGCATAAGTTATGCGGCTGACAGATGTGGCCGTATGAGTTTTCTTTATGCGGTCGGCGGTTGTAGCCGCATGGGCTTTCTCCCTGCGGCTAATACTCTTCTGCGGCTCGGACCGCGTAGAGTTCCTCTTTGCCCCTGCAAGTCCAGCATCATAGTGTTTTCTTCTGCCGGACTTGGGGACAACAGAGTTGTCTACGGTCTGAAGTGGTGCCGCAGGGGAGTCTTTCTCGCCATCTTGAGCAATAGAGAGCACCCCATCAAGGGCTTGCGGAGGAGCAAATGATTTTGGCCTCCACTCTTTGCGAGCCTTTATGGTGCGGGTGCGCTTCTGGACCGGGCCAGTGCTACCTTCAGAGAGCATCTCTTCGAACGCCTGTTGGTCGAAGCGTACCACCATCTTCTGTTGTGTAGAGCCAAGTTTGGCTGTGTCCGATTGCGTCACCAACTCCTCAGCCGTGGAGAAGTTAGTCCCCAGCAGAGTCGCCATCGTGTTTGCCATTGATTGTAAAAGTACAGAACAATTATCGAAGGACTGAACTTAGACTCACAATACAAACTCGCTCGTACAAAGAAAGCCTAGGGACGAAAACCTAGGTACAGCAGTCTAAGTACGATTGTTTATTTAGATTCTGGGGGGTGACGATAGAGGCTCGGGAAAGCGACGGCCGCTCTGCCTTACTCCTTGGACGATCGGTACGCAGCCTTGACTCGGGGAAGATCTGCTTGGTCGTTGACGAAGAAATGCCTTCTTGCTTTCTCTCTGATTGCTCTCCTGGCTTCTCTCTCTCTGTGTATATTCTCTCTCTGACTATGGAGGAAGTCTTTCTGTGTATACGTATTCTTCTCTAGTTTCTTTTTTTGTATATCTCTCTATATGCTACAAGGGAATGGCACCTTGCTATTTATAATAGTGGGATGTGATCGCTAAGGTTGCCAATGATTAGCTCTTGGAGATGGCGGCGGCCTGGGGATTGATCAATCCAGGCCGTTCGTTTCTGATTGCGACGAATCAGAACCATTAAGGGTAGATTACACCAAATCCCCATTAGCAATTAATGCTGATTGGCATAAATCTTCCTTATAATGATTCTCTTATATCTGCGAATAAATCAAATTTATTCTCCTGCCACGTGCCCCAGATCATTGGGATTCGACCCGATCTTGGATTGCCATAAATCTGGGAGATTGATCGGCTGAGGACACGTGTCCTGAGAGCCAATGGTGAGACTGGAACCGCATGCAGATTGGGCCACATGAGATTTGGGCCGCATAAATTTTGGGCCGCATAAGACTTGGGACACGTGTCGGGACTGTCTGGGCAGTGGCCCCCTCCTTCAGACTTCTGAACCATATGATGAGCCGCATGAACCGCATAATGGTGTGTCTGCTTGAGCCGCATGGGCATGATCTTCTTGAGCCGCATAGGGATGATTCCACTCGAGCCGCATGGGACAGCTTCACTCTGAACCGCATGGAAAGTCTTTACTTCGAGCCGTATAAGCACACCCACGTGGCAGGGCCACGTGGCATTTTATTGTTCTCGGGGGATTGTGTCAGAGATTTCTTTCTCTTCCCTAGAGATTCATCATCATGACAGAGTCATAATTACCTGCTTTGGTGTCAGGTCTGTCAACTTTTCAGAGGGGTCAGCCGTCAAAGCAATTAATGCAGCATGGATCGGAGGGGAGCACTGTCATGCCACGTGTCTTCTGAGCCGCATGGAATGCCTCCGGCCGCATAGCTCCTTATGCCGCATGACTCCCTGAGCCGCATGCGTTTCTGAGCCGCATGGGTCTTTCTTGGCCGCATGAGTCAATTTCTTTAGTATTTCCATGCTTCTACAGACGTAGTCAACCCCCAGCTGTTTGGCGAGTTGGAGTTCGATGATGAGGGTGTTATACTCTGCAGCATTGTTGGTGTATGACTTTTTGAGAGAATATGCACGATTGATAATTAGGTTGTTCGGGGTAACAAGAACGATCCCGACCCTTGCTATAATTTTACCTTTTGGCCCCGTTCTTGAGGCTCTGTCAAAGAACATGCACCATACTGAGTTGTTCGAAACTGTATTGGACTCCATTACTTCATCGGGGATTTTTTCATAGAGTTTTGAAATTTCTGGCATTGGATGAGCCGCCAGGAAATCTGCCAACGCTTGGCCTTTGAATACCTTTTTTGGAGCGAACACCATATCGTAAGGAGTCTAGAGGATTGCCCATGTGGCTAGTCGTGAATTCATTGCCCCTGGCTTGGTCATAAGGACTCTGAGAGGGTTGATCCTGGATAACACAAGGATCGTCTGTCCGATCACATAATGTCGTATATTCTGGATGGCGAAGAGAAGGGCAAGACATTCCTTCTCAACAGGATTATACTGGTGTTCGGCTCCAACCATGGCCTTGCCGAAATAATATATTGCCTGTTCGTGGCCTTCTTTATTCTTTTGGGCAAATAAGGCACCAAGAGAATGATCCATGGCTCGGACGTACATTAGGAAAGGCTTTCCCATAACTGGGGCTACCAGCACAGGGGGGCTGGTAAGGTACTTCTTGATGTCGTCGAACGCACGCTGGCGCTGGCACTCTTCGGTCCATACAAAAGTGACCCCTTTCTTTATTAGTCTAGTGAAGGGTTGACATTTATCGGAGGGATTTGCTATGAACCTTCTTATATATGCCAGTCGCCCTTGCAAACCTCGAAGCTCTCGGAGGTTCTTTGGAGGTGCCATGTCCAAAATTGCTTTGGTCTTCTCCGGGTCGATATGAATTCCTTTTTCTGTAATGATGAAGCCTAAGAACTTGCTGCTGGAAATGCCCAGAAAGGACTTGGTTTGGTTCATCTTTAGCTGATGTGTCCGCACTAGATTGAACACCATCCGTAGATCATCCAAGTGGTTGGATTTGTACTTGCTTTTGATGACGATGTCGTCAACATAACACTCTACTGTCTTCCGGAGATGCTTACGGAATATGGTACTCATAGCCTTTTGATAGGTAGCTCCCGCGTTCATTAATCCAAAAGGCATTACTGTGTAGCAATAGACCCCCTTCGGAGTCCGAAATGCCGTATGCTTTTCGTCTTTGGGGAGCATCTTGATCTGGTTGTTGCTGGAGAACCCATCCATGAAGGACATACGCTCAAAGCCACAGGTGTTGTCAATTATCACATCGATGATCGGAAGAGGGAACTCATCTTTAGGACAGGCCGAATTGAGGTCTCTGAAGTCTATGCAAAGTCATATCTTTCAATTCTTCTTAGTGACCAGGACGACATTTGCGACCCAATCTGGGTACTGCTATTTACGGATGAAGCCGCTTTCGATGAGTTTGTCGACCTTCTCCTCAATAGCATCCATAATGTTGGGGCAAAACCGACGCTGTTGCTGCTTGACCGGTTTAACATGGGGCAGGATATTGAGGCGATGCATGGCTACTTGCGAGTTTAGCCCTGGCATATCTTTGTAGCTCCATGCGAAGATGTCGATATACTCGCAGATGAGATGTATCTGGGGCTGCCTGTCATCTTCTGTTAGACTTTTGCTGATGAAGATGGGCTTAGGTGAGGCCTCATCTCATAATTCAACCTGGACGACTTTATCTTCCAAAGGGGTTAGCGCTACTCGAAACGCCATTCCCACTGGGATCCTAAGTGCTGCGTCCTGGGTTCGCCTTCGGAGTACACAAATGCTTGGTCTTCGTCCTCGACTGGGGGGTTTAGAAAGACCATATTGGCGGATAGCATTTTCTCGAAGTCCCGAGTGGCCCTGGCATTAGAATACAGGGTGCAATCTTGCTCGTAGTCCGATGCTGGTAGAAGGTTTATCACTTTTATTGTCACCTCGGGGACATGAATGATATCACACTGCACCTCTGGAGCTGGATCACTCTTATACTGGAGAGTAACCATGTTGGCCGTGACGGTCTTCTCTTTGTAATCCAATGATATAATATTGGCGTTGATGAGGCACTAAATTTGCCCCTTCAACACATAGCAATCTTGTGTTAAGTGATGGACATACTGGTGATAATGGCAGCACTAGGGATGGCCTATCTTTTCTACCTCATCAGGACGCCTGGGTACCGGGATGGACAGTTTGCCACTCTTCGTAAGCATCTCGAAGAGCTCAAGCGTATTCTCGTCATTGAAGGAGTAAGTCTCCCTCGACTTTCGTGTTTTCACGGACTTGGAGTTCACAGCTGCTGAACCTTTGGAGAGGTTGACGGTCATGGCTTGTTTGCCTTTTCCGTCTTTAGGATTATTGTTGGACGAGCGTCACCCCTTGTCTTCGGGTGCAGAAAAGTGTAGCCCCAGGAGCTGCGCATTTTGTGCTTTCTTTTGTGCGACATGCACCTCTATAATGAAAGGCGTCCACTCCGTGCAAGAAGTATTGTGCCACAATTTTATAGCGGGCAGTATGTTCTTGCGGCAGGAGTCTATATGCACGGGCTCGGGCATGTCGGATGGTAATCTGAGGGATGCCTGATGGAAGCGCTCGATGTATGCACGGACAGGCTCTTTTTTCCTCTGGACAATTTCCATTTGGGTCGACATGGTCATATCTATGCCTCTTTCGTAGAATCGGTCCACGAACCGAGTCTTCAGGTCTTCAAATAACGAGATACAATCGTCCAAAAGACTGCAGAACCACTCATAGGCTACCCCTGCAGGGCTCCTATGAATATGTTGGACATGAGGGCGTCATCCTTTAGCAGGTGCCCCATTACTGAGACAAAGTACCTCAAGTATTGTCGAAGAGACCCCTTTCCTTTATAAGGTGTAAGCGTCTACGGATTGTATTTGGGAGGATAGACGACGTTGTCCCACTCGGTAGGGTATGGCTGTCGGATCTCCATCTTTCGGAGCGTTGCTTGCTTCTCCTTGGCATCATGACCAGCATACAGCTCCTTGTTGGCCTACTATATTTTGGCCGACATTCGAAGCCTGTAGTCGATGGAGTAGACGAGGATGGTCATGCCTGATTGGCAGTAAGCAGCTTGTTGGATTCATCATTGGTTGGCGGATCACGCATAGGTGTAGAGGCAGCGGGGGCCGTACAATTCTTGAGGTTAATTATGACCGAGGAAAGGGTCTTCATGGTTTCTGTCAGCGTATCTAACTTCGTCTTGAGGACTTCGATACGTATGAGAGCTTCGTTGTTGTCTTCCTCATTGATATCGGCCATGAAACACAGAACGAGTATGGGGGTGACTCGAGGGAGCCGTGGATCCTTCACTTTTTGGCTTAGAAGCCTGAGCCTCATTGTCATGAGGATATACTGTAAGATTGTGAACTTCTTCGGACTCAGTATGGTTGCAACCCTAGTCTGGTGAATAGCTGCACCAATGGAGACATCCGTGTCATATTACGCCTCCTCAGATTGGAACACAGGGTTGTCGTGCATGGTAGGAGGCTAGCTACCCCAAGTTTTTGATAAGGCACCTAATGCAGATCTGGAATGAGTGCCTTAGAACACACCTGAATCGGGTACCTTAGCTTTACTGCTCTCTAACCTCCTCTTCGGTTTAGCAACCGATATAGAATGATTCTGAGAGGGCTTCTTGAAAGCTCAGAAACACTGCACCGCATAGCTTATGGCGATGCGGGGTTCATCTTTTCTATGGCTCACCGACCCCCTATTAAGCCTCTGGCATGGGGTCAGCATGGAGTAGAGTCTCTGGAAGACGGAATGCCTGCTCGGCGATGGCACAGCCGTCTGCTGACTACAGCAGTTGATGGTAATCTGGGTACAAGATTGCCTTGATTTAGGCACATACTGTGCCACAGATTCTTCTTCCTCTTGGGAGAGGGTTGGATCTTCTGTCGTAGCACTCCCATTATACATGCAGGGAAGTTCATGTAAGTACGATCAGAGCGGGTCTGCCGAGGAAGCCTTCGTTAGACGTACCTCCTGGATTGGCTTACGCACATGAGTACTCCAGTGGAAGGAAGATTCGACTGGTTGAGACATCGGAGCGCGAGAGCCAGTCTTGTATAACTTTTCGTCGGCTGTGCATTTAACTGTCAACATGGGCCTCTGGTCTGCTGTTGGTGTCGTACGCTTATTGTACGAAGCATGAGCCACCTGGATCTCTTTCTACTACCCCTATCGGTGAGTAGTATTCAGAGTCCGTCGAAGGTTTACCTGAAGGGCAAGCGATTTTGTCGAAGACAGATCTCCTTACCGGTAATACTCCCATCGTGAGGGTTGGACCGATGTGTGCTTCCTTTGGCATTGTTCCTTCGTCAGATTAACCATGGAACCACCATCTTTCTCTCCATGCTTTCCCTGGATAGGAATCGGGCGAGGGGATAAGGCTGTAGCAGCCGAAATCTTTTGTGGCCTTGACATTGAGGGGGTCTTGAGACCCAGTTCCTGCCATCGTACAGCTGACTGCAGCTGCCTTAGGCCTCCAGACATGTCGAGTCTTCTTCGTTTGTACGAACCACTTCGAAGTCTTCGACTATTCACCAGAGAGGAGATCTTCAAAAGCCTGCTGGTCGACCAGCACGTTTTAAGAAGCTCCCATAAACTTGTCATCAAATTGCGTTACCGCCTTCTCGTTGGAGGAGAAGGGTAGTCCCCAGCAGAGTCGCCATTTTGTCGTACCATTTTGTTCGACATAACAAAAGGTTAAACGAACTTTTTTCTTTATTGAACGTATAAGGTATCTATGTGCAAAGAAGGAAGTCCTAAACAGGATATTCTAAGTATAGGAAGAAAAGGTTTCAGGAAAACTGTGACGGTGGAGATCGAGCCTGCAGTGGCTCCTTTACTCCGTTGATGATCTGACGACGAATAAACCTTGGTATGGCTCTCTGGCACCTTTGATGGGACTCTGGGGTCACCGATCAAGAGGCTGTCTGGAGGAGAAGATCCCTTGAAGATGGTTGGTTGGTTGTTCTTTGGTTGATCGGTGGATGAGGGTGGTCGACTCTTCATGGATAGAGATTGCTGATCCTTTGAAGATTGTCGATTGTAAATTTTCTCTCTATCTATCGATGCTTTGGTGGAAGAAGAACTCCTTCTATTTATAGAGCACCGAGCACATATGCGATATGCATCAGGGTTCCTGAGATATGAAAGAATCTGCCGTCATTGTACGGTGCAGGCTTCTGCGACACTGAAACATGACGGACATTGAGATTCCCCTCAAACGAGATCTTTGTGGTTATAAACATAACCAAAGGAGGTGACATGTGGCGCGTGCTGATTTGCTTGCTCGGATACAGCCGAGTAAATCTTGGAATTTCATCCTAGATTTGGAGTCTAATTGATCCCCGTCTAAGATTTAAATCATTCTGATATGATATCGATCATGATTTAATCCCAATCTTCTCTGCAAGAGACAGTTTAAACAAACCAATTAGGGTAGACCCATGCTTCCTGCGCCTCTAGTAGGGACTAAGTACTGTTGTGCTTCGGGGGCGATGAGTAGACCGTGCTTCTAGAGACGACGGAACCTCTGTGCTTTCAGACGACGAGTGGACTTGGCTTCGAATGATGTCGAGACTTCTGTGCATATAGAGCAACTTATGAAGCTGTGTTTTGGGATACCGGAGTCACTGTGCTGTAGGCGACAAGTAGGCTTGTGCTTCAGATTGGCGAGGTTACTGTGCTTTTGGAGAGATAAGCTGACTTGTATTGGTTGCGATAGGAGTTCCCAAGTCTCTTGTAGAGAAGTGACTTAAGCTTCTTAACTAGAGAAGACGACTACGCCGTGGAAATGGAGATTGTGTGAGTATATCACTATCCTGCGCCTCATGCGGACGTAGGTAAGTAGCTACGCATATGAATAATGAAGGCGTTGGCTGCGAAGGGAAGGGTATGACACCCTTGCGCGTCTGAGATTGGCGCAGGCAGGTAGCTGCGCCTTTGGAGCAAAGATACTGGCTTCTGAAGTAAAAGAAGGGGAGGGGGCCTACCACCATATTGCTTCTGAGGTTGGCGCAGGTAGGTGGCTGTGCCTCTGGCTTGAAGGCTATGCCTTCGTCAAATTGCTGAGTAACTGATATGCTTCTGAGAGGCTGCGCCCATAAGAAAGTCAGAACATGCTTCGATGGAGATCAATCTTCCAGTGTGCGTGTCGAGAAGAAAGAAGGCTGCGCTTCGACAAAGACTACATCCCTTGTAGATCCCTCTAGGCTCTGTCGAATTTGTACTAGATCCTTTGTAGAAGAACAGAATTAGTCCCTTATGTATAGTCCTGATGTGTCTGTACTATAGTTTGGTAGACATGACAATAAAGGGACTTCTCTTCATATCTTCTGTTTTGTCCTTTTAGCACCGAGTCTCAGTCTTTTGCATCTTCTGCACTTTGGCGAAGGGATGTCTTTAGCTGAGATTTTTCACGCTTCTAAAGTTAGATGTTATCGTTAATTGTTAGATTAATGGTTAGAATTCGACTACGTAAATTATGACTAATGTTGTAGTAGGTTACTTTAACTATAAATTCATTATTATAATTAATTGATAATTTATCTTAAAAATATTAATTTTATAGCAAAAGTATATTTTTAATATAGGAAATGGTATTTATAGGCCAAAAACCATATATTCATGTTTTTAGGTAAAAAAATGTTTATTTTCGTAATTTAGCAATTTTTCTGCTAATAAAGTTTATGGGAATGAAAATTAGTATAGACAACATATATTTTCTAATGAAATCGTAATTTTGATAAAATGAGGTTTTACGTATATTTATTATTAAAAATAATTATTCTTTGCAAAAGAAAATTATTAGTAAAATATTTCGTAAATGTTTATTTAGAAAATTATTAAATTAGGTTTCAAATATTCCGAGTTTACGCAATATTTGCTATTAAAATAATGTTCGATAAAAATTGCTATTATTTGTGATAATATTCCAAAATATATTATTTTCCCGCCCTATTTACAAAATACTAATAAAATAGTTTTTACCAAATTTTTTATATTTAAATTATTAGTTTCTCTAATAAGAACGACAAATGTTTATAATTAGCGTAGTTTTACGTTAGTAGTTTATTAGCCAATCTTTGTTTAAGTACTAAGGACAAAATATTGTTAATATAGGTTCAAATCCCCGAACCCTAGTCGATACCCTTCTAGCTATTGCTTTCCACGCCGAGGATACACCCAAGGCAAGTTTTATATCTTTTATGTCTGTATTTTATTTAATAATTAAATGTACTGGATCAGCAGAATCATGTATTGTAGTGACACTGATTCACAATGGATCCCTCTCGGACTCCATATCGATGGATGGATTGATTGATTGCCTCATTGACTCGAGGATTGATTGGGGGAGTATTATAACGTCTGTGACCAAAGCCATTGTTTACCGATTGGCTCTCCCGCGCTAACTCCTACCGCAAAAGGGGTTGAATCGTACCGTATACTATCGTTTTGGCCAGAATGCTAGTATACATATTGCCTCTATCCAGCTGGTCATAGATTCTGTATATACCCAAAACACTATTATAATTGCATCATTGTAGCTTCTGAGATTTATTGCTTGTTATCTTTTTATTATTATCTAGCAAAAATATATAATGCTTTCAAACTGTCTTGCATCCAATTATTATTATTTTAGAATGTTAGATGTGGAAATATGTTCTTCCTCCCTTCTGACTGGAGACCAACATTTTTAGGTGACTACGATGACGAGGATCTCGCCTTTAGCACTTTCTACGGACCTTGTTCGAACCCTGACGTGGTAGCTGAACCTGATCAGGGAGCCCCACAGTTTTGGTTGTACCTTGATTTAGTTATTTCCCTTTGTTGCAATAAAATCATGTAATAATTGAATGCTTGCTTGTTCATATTTTCAGACCAGTTTCCAGGTTAATAAAAATATTTTTTTTGCTTTAGTTTTGTCTCCTTATCTTCACTGCTTGATACAGCTTACTGTCGCCGTCTCACAATGGTGCAGGCAAGACATGATCCGACTGGACCCATTATATTAGGATTGGGTCGTGACACTACTGTTGCTAATGTGTTTGTTGGCCGCCGTCGTGCGACGTCGGCGACCGCTAACCTCACCCTAGGCCGACGATGCTCCAGGAGGGAGGCCCCACCTCCGTTAGCCTCCCAGGGCCACACAATACTGCCGAGCAGCGGCTATTCCCGATGTTGCTATCTTCCTCTTCCCGGCACTTTGCATCGATGTGATGCCGTTCCCGTGACACTTGCAGCTGCTGTTGGTGAGTTTGACCACCCTACACGGCCCTGCACGCCCCTTCGGCGGTCCAGATACGTCTTCACACAAGCGAGGTATAACCCTCTTCTTCCTCCTATTCCATGTTTGTTTTTGATATGAACTTGTAGAAGAACCTTGGTCCAAATGATGGTCTTATACTTCATGTGATTAGGATTCACAGCATGCTCATGTTCTCTTCTTTTTTATATAACAATAGGTGATGTGTTCATTTGCATGTTTCCCTCCATTTTTGTAATATATAGTAGGTTGCATTAGCACCATTGAAATATATATATATATATATATATATATATATATATATATATATATATATATATGATGAAATCCTATATATATGTTACATATAATAAATGCACAATATATATATGCAACACATTTATCTCCTACATATAAAGTAGGTTGCATTAGCACCATTAATATATATATATATATATATATATGATGAAATCCTATATATATGTTACATATAATAAATGCACAGTATATATATGCAACACATTTATCCCCTTTGCCATTCACTTCCTATATATATGCAACACATTTATCTCCTACATTCATATGTTATATATATACATATATATATATATATATATATATATATACAACAGTATACATTCACATTGACCCATTTATATATATATATATATATATATATATATATATATATATATATATATATATAAATATATATATATATATATATATATATATATATATATATATATATATATATATATATGTTCCATTTTATTTCTCCTAAAATATGCAACTCACATTGAAAATCCTATATACAAATGTTATATAAATATATATAACAGTAGGCTCATATGCTAATCTATAAAAGAATCCTTTATATATATATATTGTCACATTTTTCCTATATATGTATGACACCTTCCTATCTATATATGACTCCTATATATATATGCCACACATATATACAAATCTTTTAAAAAAAACATGCAACACGTATATATATTGATCTTATACATATATTCAATAGTAGAGTAAATACAAGAGTATGCTTATATAACACCTTCATATCACTACTAATGTAACAGTAGTGTATTAACCCCTTTCTCATACATTTGGTAATGCAATACATGGTGATTCACCACTTTTATGTGTCAATACTTTACTAGTATACACATAAGAATATTAACATTTCAACCACACACATGATGGTCCACCACTCCATGTGTATCACACTTCACTAGGGAACATATGCATCAACACCTTACAATATATATGAATCATATATGTAGAGCCAACATTCGTTTCCCAAGCTTGCTAATGTAACAGTATGCTATGAACCAACTCCATGCATATGGTGATGCAACATGGTATGCCTATAGGTGTATTAACACCTTCACCCATACAGTAATACAAGTTGAGTATCAACCCTTACATACACTAAGGGATATCACCACTTTATGGTATCACCCTTTTTCTATACAAATCCTATATAGTTATCAAACCTTCATATGCAAAATCCTATGGATATTGACACCTTTCCTATATATGGTGTTATTATAACATTAGGGATCATGCATGTAACAACACTTTGCACAAGACACACTTGTATAGGAGAACCAAAAATCATAATACCTATGTGGTAGTTGGACAACTTAGAAACTCTATAACCCTAGTTGTGACCCTGTGTAGTTGAGCTTTAGTATATGTCTAGCGTAATGTAACGTAGTAGCTAATGTGTTTTTGCTTTGTAGGTACACTAGATGATACGATCTCGATTGAGGAGCCAGGATCCTCGCTCGCGCTCTCTAGAGTTTCTAGCAAGTATACTTTGCCTTGTATTACTGGTTTTATTCATTCGTATTTATATTATATGCACTTGCTAGAGTAGACGTAGTTGTGTGTCTGAGAGATGCCTCGGATGAAGTCGATGACGACATTGTCATCGAGGTTCATGTACTTGACTTAGTCCTAGGTGTCATACCTAAAGTTGTGGAATCATAGTCATGATTCCCATGACCTACGACAAAGCAATGAGTGAGTTCATACCATGGCACGGGATTGCGCATCTGGCTACCTACCAATGCAAAGGGCTCGTGTTCTGGTACATAAAATGGTTAAGTTGTGTCTAGTTATTGTGACCTTGCATTGAGGGACGGAATTTTCAAGTGGTGGATACGACTTGTATATTTCCGAGGGGCAGAGAAAGACAATTAGTAGGCGTATGGGACAAACAGTTACATCATCCTTTGGTTTTGTTTTGGGACCATTGAGTCCAGTACGACCTGGTTAAGGGCATCGGCTTGTGATCCGACGTCGGCCCGTGCTTCGATGCAAATCCTTATTTACCTACCCATACGAGCCAAGGTTGTCTTCAAAGTGCATCCACTTAGCTGGTTAGTTTACGCTTTACATTTATTTATTCTTTACTTTATGGCATGTTTCTTCTATATCTTGCTATGTCCCCTGAGGACCTGGTTCCTTTCCAGATTCAGACGAGCACTTACAGCTGACTGTGTACGAAAGGGGAGTTGAGACAGGACTTGTTGTAGAAGACAACAAGGTGTTTCCTGAGGAGTTCCCTTGACTCAGGGTATGATGTTGTTTTGGTTGTGAGCATTATTATCTAGTTAGTCGATGCTCATGACTAGTTATCTTCTGCTTTCAGTATTTTTATTTAGTGTTGTACTCCATAGGTTTGTTCCCACCAGACTATTCAGTTATATTTTATTCAGACTCCATGTTATTTCCAAATTCATATTTCTGTATTACTTTCCTTGTTCATGTGGATGAGATTTAGATGTTATCTCTTGCCTGTGTAGTATAGTTATATTTACAGCATAGTACATCTGGGATAAGTCCATTAATTTGGGAACTTATTCTAGATCGTATCAGCTGGCATCGTCTCGGCCTAAGTTCCTATTTTGGGAACTGGATCGTGACATATTTTAGTGGTGGCCCATGCAGGTCCCGTTTATCATTTTGATTACGTTACTATAACGATACGAGCATGCAATTAGGATTAGCAGTGCTAAGTTCTCATTTACTTGTTGATTATCCCCCGTGAATCCTAACTCGTATTCTATTGTCAATTTCCTTGCAACGTACTTCCTTCTGCCCTATTTTAATAGAATTCTCTCTTTCAGAGAGATGAATTTGCGCAGTGGACGCACAGCTTAATGTGTTGCCCCAGCATCCGACACCGAGCCCAGTGAAGACAGGACTCCAGCTCCACCAGCCGACCAGATCCCGGGACATGTCACAACCTTCCCGTCGACTCCACCAATTTATGTGGTACCTGCACTGCAGCCTACACCAACTCACCAGGAGGGACAGACTTCACAGACACCAATCTAGCATGAGATTCCTTTGCCTCCTTTACCTTCTTTTCTACCTCGGATGTCGTACGTGCCATTTGCTCCCCAGATGGCTCAGCAGGAGGGACAATCGGAGATATTCTAGTTCTTTCAGGTGATGATACAAGCATAGTAGCAACAGACCGAAGCTTTGAGGCAGATTATGATGACAGTCCTAGCGAGAATACCTGTACGAGTACCTGCACCAGCACCAGTACCAGCTCAGCTATTAGGCACTGTCAAAAGATATCGTGAGATGAACCTGAAGCCTTTCAATGGTCGGAAGAGCCCAGCGGAGGTCACTAAATGGATGGTCAACACACAAAAGCTTCTGGAGGTATCTCAGCTGCCTGCCAACCTTTGGATGACAATCGTGAGGACTCAGTTAAAAGGAAATGTTCATCATTGGTGGGACTTGAAGGAGCATGAAGTTGGCAAGAAAAAGACTTAAAAGAAATTTCTCGAGTATTTTGATGCGAAGTACTCCCTGTTGTCTATTAGAGATACTTTCTTCCATCAGTTCCTCAACCTCAGACATGGGAACATGACTATAGATGAGTATGATGCTCTGTTCAGCCGTCTTAGTCGATTCGGTACCATTCTGATACCGACCGAGATAAAGAAGGCCAGAAGAATGCACCAAGGATTGAAGAAGGAGCTTCAAGGATGCACTAGCAATTAGGCGAGGAACTCGTATGCAGAGGCGTTAGAAGAGGCCAGAGTCCAGAAAGCTATCAACAGTGATCCATCGATTTCGAGGTACCTTGCTACTACTGACGCACTAGCTGGAGGACAACAAGGAGGACCGATCAGGCACACAGAAGAATACATTCAGCAGAGAGCCATTCTGTACAAGGAGAAGGAGTTCAAGACTTTCCACTTTTGTGACAATATAGGACACATTCAGAAGGAGTGCAGGAAGAAGCTACGATTGTGCTTGAAGTGTGGATCGAAGCAACATCAGGTTATGAAATGTCTATGGCGTTGAGATATAAATTAGCATGTAGTCCCGATACCAGTTATGCCGGAATGGGGTATGTTTTCCATTGATCATTTAATTATTATAATTATTATTATTATAATTATTATTATTATAATAATAATAATAATAATTATTATTATTATTATATGTTGTTATATTACTGTGTCTAATTTCGAGGACGAAATTATCTAAGGTGGATAGATGATATGCCCTCTGAATTTTAATTAGAAATTTATTTAGATTAATTAGAGTTTAAATACGATTAATCATGAATTTTTAGTTATTATTAAATTCCCACTTTTATTTTTGATTATCATATGCACCTTCCCGTGACTTTTAATTTAGGAGCACAAGACTAGTTGTTTTCTCAAAACCAAATTCATATGCCTAATCTAGTCGAGACACTCTACACCCACGACCTTCGTGTATCCCTCAAATACACCTCCTTATGCTTCATTTTAATCGTACAACTTTTCTGACACAAGACCCGATTTTAATGCCTACCAAGAAAATTACTTTCACTTCCAACATGATTTTGAGACACAATTCTAACCCAAACTTCTCAACCCAAAGTAAGACCATGGCACACATTTATTCTACTACACACATGCCACCTGTGTCCCATTCAATTGAGCCCCCGCATGCTACTTATTTAACCGTGATCATAAATGACTTAAATTAAGCCATTTATCGCTCCAAGCCCGATTTTGACCCGACCCGACTCAACTGAACCCAAACCAAGCTTCATGTCATCCCCTCGTGTATACATACACAACACCATCCAATTCCAACAAAACACCAAACACACTAGCAAAACTCACCCCTAAACCTAATGGACAAATCACTAACCAAAAAAATTAGAGAGAAATTCCTATTTAAGCCCATTCAAACCCTCACCATCCAAATTATCCTATTTTGGCCAAGCCAAGAGATGCCCTGGAAAAGGTACCTATGACACCCCCAACCCCATGCCTAATCATACATCAACAACACAAGTTACTTTTTGGAGATATTCCAAACTCCCTCTCTCTCTTTCCAACTCACAACCAACTACTCCCCTTCTTTATCATATCAACTCATCTCTTTCTCTTCAAACCAACACCAGTAGCCATCTCCATCCCCTAGCCGACCATATCAACATCCCTCCCAAAGCCTAACACTTCATCACTTCATCTTCTTCTTCCACTTCATCATCATCCCCACTCCATCACCTCATTCTCCTTCCTCATCGTCTTCTTCCTCATCTCTCTACCATGGTCGAACCCCCCTCTTATTCACCACAGCCCCTTCCTTCTTTATAACCCCCCACTCCTCCTAAACTCCTCTCCATCATAGCCTAACCCCCCACTCCTCCTAAACTCATTTTCCTTCTTCCAAGCTCTCCCCCACCTTTCCCTCCTTTGTCTCCACCTCTGGCAGCAGCCATTAGCTGCCATTGATGTTGTTGAAGCAGTCATAGCTGCCATTGCTTTGATGCTGCTGCAGTTGCTTCAGCTGATGTAGTTCCTTTAGCCACTACTACCTCCTTATTTGGCTGATGCCGTGCCACCGATACTATCGCATGCTACCAGGGCCGGCAACCCGTCCCCCTCTCACCCCCGATGAACCCAAGGGCGGCCCACGTCGCCGGAGGCTCCCACAGCAGCACACAAGTGTCCTTGCGCACGCTGACTGTAGCTGTTATCGTGTTTGCTGGCCGCTGCCGCACAATGTCGGCCACCGCCGACCAACCGCCTAGGTCGGCGATCCACCAAGAGGGAGGCCCCATCTCCGTCAGCCTCCTAGTGCCACCCAATACTGTCGAGCAGCAGTTATTCTCGCTGTTGCTATCTTCCTCTTCCCAGTACTTCGTATCGACGTTATGTCTTTCCTGCGACACTTGCTGCTGCTGTTGGTGGGTTTGACCACCTTACATGGCCCCGGACACCCCTTTTATGGTCCAGATACGTCTTCACACAAGCAAGGTACAACCCCCCTTCTTCCGCCTCTTCCATGTTTGTTTTTATGTTTGTGTCACCCTCTTGAATGAACTTGTAGAAGAACCTTGGTTCAAATGAGTGGTGTTATACTTCATGTGATTAGGATTCACAGCATGCTCATGTTCCCTTCTTTTTGATATAACAATAGGTGAAGTGTTCATTTCCATGTTTCCCTCCATTTTTGCAATATACAGTAGGTTGCATTAGCACCATTGAAATATATATATATATATATATATATATATATATATATATATATTTTTAATATATATATATATATATATATATATATATATATTTTTATATATATATATATTACATATATATATTATATATATATATATATATATATATATTATATATATATATATATATATATATATATATATATATATATATACAAAGAAATCCTATAGATATGTTACATATAATAAATGCACAGTAGCTTCCTTAAGTCCCTTTTGCCATTCACTTCCTATATGTATGCAACACATTGATCTCCTACATTCATATGTCATATATATATATATATATATATATATATATATATATATATATATATATATATATATATATATATATATATTTATTTTTATTATATATATATATATATATATATATATATATATATATATATATATTATATATATATATATATAAAAACTAAAAATATATATATATATATATATATATATATATATATAAAAAAAAAAATATATATATATATATATATATATATATATATATATATATATATATATATGCAATAGTAGAGTAACACCTTCCTATTGTTGCTAATGCAACGGTAATGTACCAACCCCTCTCTCATACATTTGGTAATACAACAAATGGTGCTACACCACTTTTATGGGTCAATACTTTACTAGATACACATAGTAATATTAACATTTCATCCACACACATGATGGTTCACCACTCCATGTGTTTCATACTTCACTAGGAAACTTATGCATCAACACCTTCCTATATATATGAATCTTATATATGTAGTTCCATTATTTGTTTCCTAAGCTTGCTAATGTAACAGTATGCTATGAACCAACTCCATGCATATGGTGATGCAACATGGTATGCCTATAGGGGTATTAACACCTTCACCCATACAGTAATACAAGTTGAGTATCAACCCTACATACACTAAGGGATACACCACTTCATGGTATCACCCTTTTCTTTAAAAATCCTGATAGATACCAACCTTCATAAGCAAATCCTATAGATATTGACACCTTTCCTATATATGGTGTTATTATAACATTAGGGATCATGCATGCAATAACACTTTGCACAACACACTTGTATAGGAGAACCAGAAATCGTGGTGTCTATGTGGTAGTTGGACAACTTAGAAACTCTATAACCCTAGTTGTGACCCTGTGTAGCTGAGCTCTAGTATATGTCTAGCGTAATATAGCGTAGTCACTAATGCATTGTTGCTTTGTAGGTACATCAGACGATACGATATCGATTGATAACGGATCCTTGCTCGTGCTTCTCGGAGTTTCAGGCAAGTATACCTTGCCTTGTGTTACTGGTTTTATTCATTCATTTATTATTATGTACACTTGCTTGAGTGGACGTAGTTGTGTGTCCGAGAGATGCCTCGGATGCAGCGATGACGACATTGTCATCGAGGTTCATGTACTAGACTTAGTCCTAGGTGACATACCCTAAGTTGTGGAATCATAGTCTGATTCCCATGACCTTGACATGACGTACGACACAACACTGAATGTGTTCATACCATGGCACGGGCTTGCGCATCTAGCTAGCTACCGATGCAAAGGGCTCGTGTTCTGGTACATAGAATGGTCATGTTGTGTCTAGTTATTGTGACCTTGCATTGAGGGACGAAATGTTCAAGTGGTGGATACGACTTGTACATTTCCGAGGGGCAAGGAAGACAACTAGTAGGCGTATGGGACAGACAATTACAACTCATCACTCAAATCCTTTCTTCATCATTTTCCCCAATTATTATTCGAATTCAACATATATTGACCGAAACGCTGTAAAAATTGCTACGGAACAAACGTTTCTACAAAGTTTGTACATCAAATCATAGGTAAACCCCCTTAATCCGTCATGCTCTACTTCCTCTATGTCTTTCCTTCAATTCCATGTATATTCACCAACTATTTTTTGGGATTTTTCAACCACAATTTCTGTCACAAAGAAGCCATACTGTTGGAATTTTGTGCCCGAAGGGGACTTGTAGGGACGTGAACACATCAATTTAAGAGGTAAATGCTTCCAAACCTCTTCCCTCATGTACCTACAGCAATTGTCCATATTTCTTATGTATTTTTTACATATTTCATGGCTTTTTCTTTCGTAGACACGATGGCACACAAGTGTGGTTGTTAGAATTGTTTGGGTGGTACTATTGTCCGTACCCCTTAAATAGGTGTGTACCCTTTGATATCTTCACTTTTATGACTTAGCGTACAAATAGATACTTTAATACCATAGGGAGAAAAATAATATAAATAAGTAAATAGGGGCTGTAATGGGTGTTGCGAGAAAATAGGGTAGAGAGGGACAAGTTGGGGACGTTTATGGGGGCTATTTTATCCCCCACAAGTATGAAAATAGACCTGTATGAAAAACACACATGATGAGCCCACTTAAACCATACCACGTCCAAGAAGTGGAATACTGGAGAGTATGAGCGAAATAAAGTCAGCTATGATATCAGATTACGCCAATACCCTAAGATACAGTCATGGTTGTCTAGAAGACAAGTGGGAGGACTCTAGCTTGCCACAATGACTCAAATGGTCAAACAAATCCTATCTCAATCACAACAACAAATTTCAAGAGTATTTCAATATGAAAGTAAAGAGGTATCCCAAAGTACTATATCATACATGATCATGAAGCTAGTGAGTACAAAAAGCTATACCATCAAAGTACCAATATACGTGATCACTATCAGTCTAGATCTAATATAATACATCATGTTGATTGAAGTCAAAGAAAGCCTCGAATAATAGGGCTAATATATGCCTAGATAACACCACCAAATGAAATGAATCATGAGTGGTAAGAAAAGGAAACCCACTCGTGAGGCGGTACCACATATCTAAGTTGGGGGGTCATCCAGAGAAAGGTAGGAAGAATCCTCATACTTCAATTATAAATCTTGCCAAACAAAAACTAGTGCCTCCAAATAGCAAGTACCATAAGAAAGCTCGAGGTGAGCGACACAACATCACAAACAATACATCAACAACATATAGACATAAAAATAAGTAAATGAATAAATAATTAGATAATTAATATGGGTCGAGACTGGTCCAGTACCAATGCTTGTATCTCAAGAATAAAAGACTGAATGAAAGACAAATCATAACCAAATTGTAAAACATAAGGGAACAATAAGCGACGATAGTTCTTAGGAACTACTCTAAAACTAGACCACAACCCTTAAACCAAATAAAGACCGAGGTTGCAGTTCTCTTGCACTGAACTTAGCCTCTAGCCACTTTCGACACTAAGAACAAACACTAGCATATAAAGTAACATACAACAAAAGTACACGTCCAATCATTGACTATGGCTTGCTATCATTAACTAATTAGGGTTATCACCAAGCCTAATACTAGACACAAGTTGTAGAAGTTCACTACCATCTACACTAAAGACACTCGAGTGGCCAAAGGGGCAATGACGGTACAAGACAAGAAGAATATAAACAACATCAGTCTTAGCAATAGTAAATAAAATAAACATCTACTCGGAAGTATATATTAGTCAAAAGTGCCATCACATTCAATCAATAGAGGTCAAGGTCCCACGTCATCCGAGTTATCCCTGCCATTTTGAGGACTATAGCAACCGGAGTTGTAGTACCACAAAGTGTCCTCCCCTCCCAATGTGCCTTAGGAGTTTACTAGTCAATTATCCTATAAGAATAATTTCTAATTGTCAAGTCATGGACAATCGAAATCATCATAAAATGATGAGCCATAGGCACGGATCGTTCGTTAGTTATCACTAGCGAATTTTTTCATATCTCAACACGCGATACAATTGACAATACTCACACTCGATTGTCCAAGATAAAGATGCAATGTTAAACATATAAAAAGCTAAATCAATGGTGTAAGTAAAGAACATACACTCATATCTTGTATGTTGAGAATAATCCTTACTAAATCATAATACTGTGGTAGGGGACCAAAACAGTTGAAAAAAATAGCAAAACAGCACGGACAAAAGGGGCAAAAACAACCTTAAACAACCAAAATTGATACCGTTGTAGATGTATACCGACAGTACGCTAGCAAAAAAGAGAGTTTTTGGGTATAAAAATCAGCATACCGTTATTATACTGGTCTTTAACAACGCCGAAATTCTAGAATTTTGCTAACATTTGTTTCGACCATAAAAAACTTTATTTTAAATCGCAATTCGAATTTTCAAAAGTTAAAATCATATAAAATTGAATTCCCTACAACATGTTAGGTTTTACAGATTTTGAATTTTCAAAGATGAATACCTCAAAATACTTGAAAATACTATCTAGAAAGTTAGATCTACTAAAAAACCGCCGTTCAAAATCAAAATGCTATATACTAAAGATGTGATAATTGGGAGAAGCTATTATAGACCAATAAAACTATAATTTCTATGAAACCAAAAATAAATATGTTTATATCACTTTTGAGCATGATGTACTTGTCTCGTGTTAAGCTCTTAATATGTACTTCTACTCTACCACCAAGAGGGGTTCTGAAATCATACTCTTAGGCCTCAAGACCAAGATCAAAGCTCAAACAAAATGGCAAGGAAATAAAGAGAGAGAGAGAGGAGAGAGAGAGAAGAGAGAAGAACTAAAGGGTATTATAAAAAAGAAAATTAATAGTAGCCATTGGATCTACCACGTTAGTCATCCACGTCACTTCCTAAGTCAATATCATCCATCAAAAATAAAACCAAATATTCAATGGATAATAGGGTGCTTCAGAACAAAGAAACTAGTATATAATAGAATGTCTCGACACTATGAATAAAAATATCAACATTATTCACAAAATATCTAAATACTCTTCACGAAGATATCAACATACTATTAAAAAAAGATATTATTCACAAAATATCTCGAATAGTATTCGGCAGTATACATAGTATACCGACGGTATGCCGGCCAAGAGACAAAATTCCCTAATTCAAGAATTTTTAAATACTAATAATTCAGAAATATGAAACCGAGAATGAATGTGACAGTATTGGAGAACGGTATCTGCACTTCTGGTCCCAACATCAAGTATCAAAGCTTTAGATTTGCTTTGGTGATATAAACATATGGTATCAAAGCTTTACGAAAGGCAAGGTACAACCATATTAGAGGATCAGATGAATATACATATGATCACCCTCATAGAAGGGAACTAAACGATTTGGAAGCTAAGAATAGAGGATCTACTCTAGTACAGGAATTTATATTGCCCGTTGGAGGGTGAAACGCAAAGCTATCTGGCAAAACAGTTTATAAATTAAAGAATTAGATCAGAAAGTCATTGGATTCATCCGCAAATGGTTGTATGAACAAAGAGGGATGACAACAAGGCATTTCTTATTCAAACTTGTCAACCTGAAGTACACAAAGGGTGCCAGTGGCACAACATATGATCGAGGTTCAGGGTATCACCAATCAGTTGTTTATGTTGAAGACAATGATTGACGATGAGCTTCAGGCCCTAATTTTTTGACTTCTCTTCTGAAAAGTTTGGAGACGTTGGTGGTGTCTATGAGAAACTTCGTGCATGATGGAATTATCATGACGAAGGCAATATAAAATAGTTTATTGATGGAGGAGGTCTGATATAAGCAGTTTATTGAATTATTGTATGGGCCCACTTTGGTTGCATCCTACGAAAAAGGAAGACTCAACTCACAAGCAAGGACGCAGGGTAGTTCTCAGAATCCTGAGACTATGGACCACAAGGCGGGTTGCCATTACTGTTGCGAAAGGGGTTATTTTAAAAGAACTGTATAAAGCTCAAAAATGAGAAGGCTAATGACAAGAATCAGAAAGATTTTATGGTTATGGTAGATCTCATCATCGCCACAACTGATGCTGAGAAGCTTATGGTGTGTCATGATGGCGATTGGGTCATGGACACAAGGGCGTCATATCATGCCACTCAATAGAGGAGGATCTTCATATCATATCGAGGTGGTAGGTTTGGACGTAAAAGATGGACAATAAGGGGACTACTGCAGTTGTACGTATAGGGACGTGCACTTGACAATGAAGTTTGGCGAGAAGCTTATTCTCAATGGGATACAACATGTTCCGAGTTTGCGCTATAACTTGGTTTCGGTAGGAAAGCTAGCGGATGATGGTGGTAGCAGTATATTTGAAGACAAGGATTGGAAGCTAACACTGAGTTTCCAAATATTGGTTCGAGGTGATATATGTCGTGGCATATACAGTCTCAAGCCATTGATGTATGAAGGGAGGCCACAGACATCGGATGAAGGCTAGGGATATTCTTCAAGAATATGTGGATTATTGGGAACTTGTCTTAGAAGATCTTCGAGATGATTTGAACGATATAGAGGTTTCGGTTCATCAACAAAGCAATGATTGTAGATAGGATAAAGGTTGAGGGTTAGTCTATCGGTCCCATAAAAGTTGGTCGGTCTCCAGGAGGGGGTTATTATAAGAATTCTATTTTGATGACGGATGGTTTGACAAAGCTTCACTGAGTGATACTGGTTTCAGTAGTTCAAAGCAAAAAGGAGATTAATGTGCATAGCAAACTCAATCTAAAACAGATGCATCTCCATTCAGACAATACAAAAGGAGCTATGGGTAATCGACATCATGCGAAGTACATGTTTATGTTGAGGATGTATGTGTACGGGAAAGCTTCAGTGTTGGACACGAAGGTATGTAGGCTTAAGAGCTTGAATCTTGAAGAATTGCATTATCCACTTAGTTGGACCATCCAAGGTAAGAAGCTCATCGAAATGGTAGCAAATTTCGATGGAAGACAAAAGTTGGCGACAGGCAAGCAAGACTTACTGTTAGTTTGATCGTTAGGGACTTCGATCTTGGCTGTGTTATTGATGTTGTCAAGATCCCAATTGTTTAGGAGGTGCTACACATGGCAGTTAGCGTCGATGTAGTAGTCGAGGAGATGGAGATGAAGGAAGAGGCAAAGCAACTCAGGGGATCGGATGTCAATAACAATGGTGGCAGAAACTCTTTGTAACGCTCAATCCTAAAATACGTAGGACTATGATACATAAACATGCCAGCTACATATCAAGTGACTCCAGCCCAACTCGAATACTTATAATCTGCCTAGAGGTCAAATATAACTATATCCAGCAAGTCCAACTATATCTCAATCCACAGGATATTATCTACGGTAATAACCATGTGTACTAATGTTGATCAAACAGTAACACACTATTACACAAGAATAAAAGACCAAGAAATGTAGTATATAATAAAGTTGGCCAGACCTTAATACAACTATCTAAATAAGCTCATAACAAAGAAATAAAGATTGTGAAACTAGGCTAATAACAGTAGAGCAAAGTCAGCAAAAATTAATATAATACCGGAGGAATACAATAAAAACATCAACCAATACATATATACCTGAAATCTTGAAGATGTAACTGTCAATCTCCAACTATTCTATAAGCCAACTCAGCAATAACTTGAATAGATACCTTGTCCTCATGGGACATAGCAAGGTACAAATATACATGCCAAGTAACAAAAAAAGAATATCTAAATAATGAAGGATAACTACCATGACCATCTAAGTAAAAAATGTAGTTGAGGACAATCCTAATACCAAGACCAGTCGTACAACAATCACCTATGGTATTGTGCTATAATATTGATGGGCGAACGAGTAAAAAACTCCTAGCTTTGCTACAAAGACCGAGGCACACGGAAGTAAACAAGTTATACATAAGGAAGCATGACCACGAGTCTAGACGGATATATTTGTTTTAAATCATGTATCAGTAAAAAGTCATGCAAGCTAGTACTACTTATCAAAGTCCATAGTCACGAATATCTATGTCAGACTCTGTATCGTATCATCATCATCTCGTGTCCATGTCCTGTGGTCCTCGTCAATTGACACGAATTTAATATATCGTCATGCCTAGTGTCGATACTCGATATCTATAAAAAGACGTCAGTACCCAAAACTAATCGGACGCTAAGTACAAACTATTCCTACGTCATGATATATATGCAAATAGAAACAAAAGAACAAAGCAAGCAAAGAACATGTACTAAAAACTTGGCAAGGTACACTTATTTGTAGTCCAAGGTGCACAGTGCGGTCCAACTCTGATACCCTCCGTCACGTTCCTCGAATATACAACACTAATCAATGACACATCTATAACATACCATATATGGACTTACCCATATATAGACAAATATATATACTATACTAGTCACGTTAACTACGTGACTCAATCTATCATATATAACATTAAATCTACCCAATAAAATATATTTCTATGTCATAAGAATATGTTATTTATTTCTGGAAAAATATAGAAAAAAATCATTATAATAATATTTCACCCATTTTAATCATAGAAAGATAGGTATACAGTCTCATATTGATCCGACGTCAATTGTCACCAACTTGTGGAATAGTTTCGTACCTAAAACAAATAATATTAAACAAACAATAAATCTAGAAAAATTATGTAAGATATATTAGAATATGGATTTCATAATAAAATATACACAACATTTAATTTAGAAAAGTTCCAGTATGATCCGAGTCCAAAAAGTCATTTAGATCCTTGGTTCCTAAGTTATCCGACAATAATACGATGAACACGGATTTTATTAAAATATGAAAGCTCAACCAAGTGGAACAAAAGTATATGGAATAGAAAGATTAGGATGTCTAGAGTTACCAAAAATATTTGAGAGGCCGACGTGCTCCGTAAATTTCGAAAACTCACCCACTGTAACGATCCAGTCCCAATATGTGTAGGACCAGAGTGCGCTAGAATGCCAGCTATGTATCAACTGGACTCCAGGCCAATTTAATACGTATAAGCTTTCTAGCGGGCAAGTATAATGTCTAAAGTGCCTAGTCGACTATATCTCAATCCACGTAAAGATTAAATAAATAATATGAATAAACTTTATATAATACAGTTAGCCGTCCTGTATTACAAATGTTCGAACAAGCTCAATAAAATAATAAAGCTTGCAAAAACTAGGCTATAAGAATCATGGAAAGAATATATGGTACAAGAGAAAATATAGCACAAAGATACGATAGATGATACCTATGTCGATACCTGAATCCTGCAGAAACACATTATAACAACTCTATGTCTGCATCTATCAAACACCTGAAGAGATCACCAAGTCCTCAGAGGGGCGTAACAATATACAGAAAAATATGCCATATAAACTGAATATAAAATGTCACAAGTCATAATCAAAAGTAAAAGGTTCCAAATCATAACACGACCCAATATCCCATTATTGAAATAGTAGACTACTGTTATAACCAAACAAGGACAAAGGTAGCATACTATTTTATGATGTGACACTTCCTATGCTACTATTGAACAGAATGTGATATGACATCAACTAAGGTCACCTAACCATTCTACTGTGTATATGCAATTAAGAACAAAACTTTAACGAATGGGCACTCTGGCTATAATGGGATTGGTATGGCCGACTCTCTAGGGACCAGGGATCTCAAAGCATGACATTACTTGAACGTCAGAGGCCAGCATAAACAGAAAAATAGGGTAATCAAGGCCGTACCTCTAGGAGCTTCCGGGATAAAAAGGAAGTACATAATCGGCCCATAAGCTAAGGAACAGTTCTCCCTACCTTATGCACCTACCTAAGTCGTATCCATTACCATGTACCTCTACTAACTGCCAAGTCTCCTAACATACATCTATTAGAAGTTAGATATAGCGTTTGCGTATCAGCCAACACACAAGTACCTCTTTATACTACTCGTATCTCACACATATTTTATGGTACAGTCGTGACAAAGTTTATAAAAATGTACTAACAAATGTGGTTCCTTAACATTAGGTCCACATGTATAGTAATGAAATTATGATTATACTATAGCATCATGTATAACTGAAAGCACAGTAAAATAAACCATAACAGTAAACCATGGATGAAACTGGATGAGCTGGAAATAAACAGGCAGTTAATATTCAATAACTAAACAATAAATATGCAGACTATATATAAGCAGTAAATATGGCAATGTGTCTTGCCTGAAGGTTGTGCGATGATTTGATGGGGTCCTACAGCGATCTCATCAAGACAATATAGGCAACAAAAGATGGACTTTTGTAAATGTTTTCGGATGCTAAAATAAATATCATGAACATTTCTGACATAAGAAAATTGTTTAAGATCGCCTACCCATAAGTCCAATGCTGGACACAAGAGCAAAATCATAATTTTGGGTCAAATTGGTGTCCATTGTTGGACCCTGCTTTGTGTTGACACAAAATCATAGTCAACCAAATATTGATAGAATTGACTACATGATACTTATGATAATTCAATACGACACATGAAGACTACATCCAGTACTAGTCAGACGACAGCTCGGATTTGCAATACAAGTTATTTTTTGAGTCTGTATTTTACAATTTTGTTGAGTCTAGACTTATGTAAACTGAGCTGTGCTGAGCATCTGAGACTTAACCTATACCCATACCTAAAATCCAATAGCTCCACATATATCCAAATAAGCCAATTGGACCCATGACCCATTCTGTGCTCTGGAGACAGAGTTCGGGCCGAACTCTGCCTCCACACAGAGTTCGGGCCGAACTCTGCCTCCTAAAAATCTGCATCCTAATTTTTAGGGTTGGCTGGTTGCAAGTTGTCCAACAGCCAATTTTTTGAAAATTCTAACCAGAATTTTAGTCGAATTCTGCATACCTGGTATCCTATAAATAGGCCATGAATTCTCTTATTTTTATTCATCTAATCTTCTCTTCTCTTCTCTCAAAAGCTCTATACAAGCCATACCCTTCTATATCTACTAGCCACAAGCTCCGTAAGCCTCAAGTGCTCAGTACTTTTCAGTTAGGAGTTTATGCAAGAGTTCAAGAAGTCGCTTGGAAAATTCCAACCATCGCCACTGCGATCTTTGTAAGAAGTTGACGTGCTCTTCTGAAGAAAAGACACGGGGTGTAACTACTATTTCATAAATAGTGGATTTAATCCTGAGCTAGAGTTCTCAGGCCTGGACTAGTCCTCCACGAGGGAAACTAGGTTAAAAATCGGCTATGTTTGCGTATGCTTTCTTGCTTCTTATTTATTTCTGTATTTACTCTGATTACTTTCAGCTGGTGAAAGAAGTTTAATTTTTATTGGGTACTTTTGTTATAAACTCTATTCACCCCCTCTAGAGTTGCCATCTGTTCTTCAATTGGTATCAGAGCTCTGTTCTCTCAACAAGGACTAACATCCTAGAGCTGATCCATGGCAAGCACACAATCCATGATTTCCAATCACGATGAAGGGCAGTCCACTCATAGGCCTCCCCTATTTGATGGAACTAACTACACCTATTGGAAAACAAGGATGAGCTTTTATCTCAAGTCGCTAGACTTCGACATGTGGACTATCGTCACCGATGGTTACAAAAAGCCCGCCAGGATAGTTGTCAATGGTGATCTCGTTGAGAAACCATATGACAAATATTCTGACGAGGAGAAGAAACAGGCAAGTCTAGACGCAAGAGCTATTATTGCCTTATTTTGTGCTATAGACAGGAATGAGTTTAACAGGGTCTCAACATGCACCACCTCTCATGAAGTATGGAGACTTCTAGAAGTGACCCATGAAGGAACCACCCAAGTCAAGGAATCAAAGATAAGTCATCTAACTCAAGAGTATGAACCCTTCAAGATGAAGCCAAATGAGACGATCACGCAAATGTTCACAAGATTCTTCGACATCATCAATCCCCTATCTTTACTCGGCAAACAATATGCAAATCATGAGAAGATTCGCAAGCTACTTAGGGGGCTACCAAAGATTTAGAACCCTAAGGTGACAGCCATCATAGAAGGAAATGATCTCACAATTATGTCCATGGAGACTTTGATGGAAAAGCTGATGACTCATGAGCTTGACCTCAAAGACTTCGAAGAGCCTGCTCCTAAGGCTAAGGAGATCGCCCTCAAAGCTCACCGACAAAGGGCTGACCCCGAAGAGACTGATGACGACAACTCGGAAGGTGATGATCAAGCTCTCCTTGTCCGCAACTTCAAGAAATTCCTTCGCTTCAATCGAAGAAAGAAGGAACCACAAGAAGATGACGAAGAAGAGCCAACATGCTACGGTTGCAAGAAGACTGGACACGTCCGAAAGACTATCCATTCTTAAAGAAGAACAACCGTTATGAGAAACCATACAAGAAGGCTTCCTCAAAGAAATATGCCAACACAAGCATTTGGCATGAAAGCGAAGCCAGTGACTCCGAGAAAGAAAAGGACTCTCCTTAAGACGCTGCAAACGTGTGCCTAATGGCAACATCTGACAAGGTATCAAACGAAACTCTTGATGATTTCACTTTTGATGAACTTGGTGATGCTTTCACCGATTTACTTGATGATCACAAAAAGGTCATTGGTAAATATAAACATGCCAAGGAAAAGATCAAAAGTCATGAAGTCAAAATTCAAAGACTTTCTTTATTGCTTGATAACCTTAGAGACACGTCACCCACGGAAGTCACAAATGAGGTGTCTAAGCTTAAACTAAGCCTTCATGATGCCGAAGCACGTATTGAACAACAAACACAAGAAATCACCGCACTCAACACGGAGCTTGCTAAAGAAAAGAGTAGACACAAGATTTCTATTACTAAGGTACATGTTTTGAATGCAAAGGTTAATGAACTGCAAGCTATCTCTAAGAAATTAGAGACAAGATTGGGAAAACAGGTTGCTCAACCTCAAACCCAATCACATGAGACACACACAAAACACAATACTTGTCAAACACATCATCACATGCAGCACGCAATCATGCTTTCATGTACACCCACTTTCATAAAGCACACAAACCACATGTACGTAGAAATAACTTTCACTCCAATATGACACATAATCACCATGCTACACATAGATACAATCATCACTATGTTGAACATAAACAAAATCACCATCATACTGCTTATGGTTATAGTCATCATCATGCTCCACATAAACATCATCACCATGCCACTCCCACTACAACAAAAAAACCTTTTAATGACGCTCGATAAGACGTATTGATGACGGCTGATAAAGAAGCGTCATCAAAGTTCGAAATACCTTTTTTCTATGACGGTTTGGGCTAATTCTGGGCTTTTTATAACGTTTATAAAACAAAGCGTTAATAATATTTTAGAGCGGTGGCAAACTTGTAATATTTTACAAACTTATTCATATTATAAGAATTCGAAATAACTTCTTCTCCTTCTATTTTCTCTCTCCTCCTCCTCCTCCTCATAAATATTTTAGAGCGGTCCAACCTCCATTACCAGGTCCTCCTATTTCTTTTATTTTTCCTAAATTTTTGTACTAATTTGATGCCTAGGGTTAGAATTCGAGACTCATAGTTGAATTTTGCAACATACGGACGGTCCAGATCAGCAGAGGAGCAGATCCATCGCTCCTGACCACCCTATATAAACCACTCGAGCTGGAATGTATCACTCCTTCTGGAGCAAAAACCCTAGGCGCTCGTTTCCTTCTTTCTCCGTCGGCGGCGCGGTTCGTATCTGATCGCTCTCGCCCAACATGAAGGTCCTCCTCGAAACCCTAACCATAATTTTCTCTTCGTTCTTCTTCGTCTTCGATTGATCTCTGATATGATTACTGTGCTAACTTTACGATCTGGAATTTTGCAGTTCAACATCGCGAACCAGACCACCGGGTGCCAGAAGAAGCTCGAGATCGACGATGATCAGAAACTGTGAGATCTTTCGACCGATTTTAGTTTTAGCCATTTCTTTTATAGATATCTTAATCTTGTGATTGTTTATTGATTTTGGAACGAAAGTTCATAATTTGTAGCGTTAATTGGATGATTATATGTGTTCGAGAGTAGTGTTGTCGAAAAAAGGAAGTCTGTGGCTTTAAATTCATACTGAAATTTACATCTTTCGTAGTTAGCCTATGATTATTTGCTGTTTCATTTGTTTATGATGGGCGATTGATCGGTTTGTGCAATTTTTTTAAAAAAAATGAATAGGCGCTTTATATATTTCAGCCTGGAAAAAGAATCTATTGTGTTACAAGAAGTAGAATTTACCTATGACTAAGTGTAACAAAGTTGTGATGTGAAGATGGAGATTGAGATGTTGATATGCTGGATTGTGTTTGAGTTTGGATTTTTCAAGCTTGGCTATCAATTTGAAGTATCACGTTATTGCACTGGATTCTAATTAAACACATTAGAAAGTCTGCCACTGTCTACGAATACAAATTATGATGACACGATGAAAATTTAGCTAGGTATACTTCAGAGTAAAGAAAAATCTAAAAATTTGTATCTGTTATCTTTTAACAAACATACTTTTGAGAACAAATTGAGATATAGCTAATGCTAATTCTTGTTTGATTTGAATTATTACTCCACTTGTATATATGCTATTTTCTGTCTTTAACATGTTGGACTCTGCTTGATTTTCAGACGTGCATTTTATGACAAGAGGATTTCCCAGGAAGTCAATGGGGATGCTCTGGGTGAGGTATATAATTTATATCTCCCTGCCAATATTTTAGAGGATTTAACTAATTTACATAGTGTATTAAGATTGTTTAACCATAATTTTCTTGTTCTTTTTACAGGAATTTAAGGGTTATGTTTTTAAGATCATGTTCTTTGTATTAAGATTGTTTAACCTAAATTGGGGGACATCGGTAAAAGTAATTGCTAGTTTTGAGCTTGAATCTGATGGGCTATAGCCTTTATGTTTCCCCTAGTTCTATGGTCTTTATCTTGCGAACTGGTACTTCTTTTTAGTGTATATATCATTTTTGCTAGCTTGGTTGCGATGAGAAGAAGAAAGTTCATTACTTGACATGTTTTACTTACTAAGAAAGAGTGATGATATTCCAAAAAAGCAATTACTTTTACCGATGTCCCCCAATTTAGGTTTTGTGTGTGTCCAGAATGTGAAATGTTCACATTGTTGGAAGGACTCTGAATTGGTAATTTTGCAAATTGGTACTTGTTTTAGTATGCGTGTGTTGGGAGCAGAAAATATAGAAAGGTGCTAGCTTTGAGCTTGAATCTGATGGGCTATATGTTTCCCTAGTTTTTTTTTCCTGTCTAGAAATTTAAAGGTTGGCTATGTTGAAAGCTTGGATTGGTAATCATGCGAATTGGTACATTTTTGTATAAATCATTTTCGCTAGCCTAGTTGCGAAAATGATCTTCCAGGATTGACTGATATTGAGAAGCCAAGAATGAGAGGACCAAAGGGGGCATCAAAGATCAGGAAGTTGTTTAACCTCTCCAAGGAGGATGATGTTCGCAAGTACGTGAACACATATCGCAGAACATTCACTTCCAAAACAGGTTAGCTAACTGTTATTTTTGTATTGATCTTGGAGTTGAATTTTGAATATTTTTGTTTTTGTTTAACAAATTGGTTTTACTGGCTAGTTTCTAATGTTGATCTGCAGAGGTCTGCTATATTTTCTATTTGGTCTCTAGAAACCTTTGGAAGCAATAAGACTAGTCTAGAAATATTTGTTGTGTTCACTTCAACCATCGGAATACCTGTTCTGGAGTTAATAGTTGTCGCATTCACCAGTGGATTTTATTAGATCTTTATTGAGCACTTGAAATATATGCATTTTATTTATTTATTTATTTATTTTTGTTAACATTATTTTTGAACTGTGTTGGAACCAAGATGCTAGTCTTGAGATTTTGTATTTGTTCAACACTTGAAAAATAATGTTAACAAAAATAAATAAATAAATAAATAAATAAAATGCATCTATTTCAAGTGCTCAATAAAGATCTAATAAAATCCACTGGTGAATGCGACAACTATTAACTCCAGAACAGGTATTCCGATGGTTGAAGTGAACACAACAAATATTTCAAGACTAGTCTTATTGCTTCCAAAGGTTTCTAGAGACCAAATAGAAAATATAGCAGACCTCTGCAGATCAACATTAGAAACTAGCCAACAAAACAAATTTGTTAAACAAAAACAAAAATATTCAAAATTCAACTCCAAGATCAATACAAAAATAACAGTTAGCTAACCTGTTTTGGAAGTGAATGTTCTGCGATATGTGTTCACGTACTTGCGAACATCATCCTCCTTGGAGAGGTTAAACAACTTCCTGATCTTTGATGCCCTCTTTGGTCCTCTCATTCTTGGCTTCTCAATATCAGTCAATCCTGGAAGATTATTTTCGCAACTAGGCTAGCGAAAATGATTTATACAAAAATGTACCAATTCGCAAGATTACCAATCCAAGCTTTCAACATAGCCAACCTTTCAATTTCTAGACAGGAAAAAAAAACTAGGAAAACATATAGCCCATCAGATTCAAGCTCAAAGCTAGCACCTTTCTATATTTTCTGCTCCCAACACACGCACACTAAAACAAGTACCAATTTGCAAAATTACCAATTCGGAGTCCTTCCAACACTGTGAACATTTCACATTCTGGACACACACAAAACCTAAATTGGGGGACATCGGTAAAAGTAATTGCTTTTTTGGAATATCATCACTCTTTCTTAGTAAGTAAAACATGTCAAGTAATGAACTTTCTTCTTCTCATCGCAACCAAGCTAGCAAAAATGATATATACACTAAAAAGAAGTACCAGTTCGCAAGATAAAGACCATAGAACTAGGGGAAACATAAAGGCTATAGCCCATCAGATTCAAGCTCAAAACTAGCAATTACTTTTACCGATGTCCCCCAATTTAGCTTAAACAATCTTAATACAAAGAACATGATCTTAAAAACATAACCCTTAAATTCCTGTACAAAGAACAAGAAAATTATGGTTAAACAATCTTAATACACTATGTAAATTAGTTAAATCCTCTAAAATGTTGGCAGGGAGATATAAATTATATACCTCACCCAGAGCATCCCCATTGACTTCCTGGGAAATCCTCTTGTCATAAAATGCACGTCTGAAAATCAAGCAGAGTCCAACATGTTAAAGACAGAAAATAGCATATATACAAGTGGAGTAATAATTCAAATCAAACAAGAATTGGCATTAGCTATATCTCAATTTGTTCTCAAAAGTATGTTTGTTAAAAGATAACAGATACAAATTTTCAGATTTTTCTTTACTCTGAAGTATACCTAGCTAAATTTTCATCGTGTCATCATAATTTGTATTCGTAGACAGTGGCAGACTTTCTAATGTGTTTAACTAGAATCCAGTGCAATAACGTGATACTTCAAATTGGTAGCCAAGCTTGAAAAATCCAAACTCAAACACAATCCAGCATATCAACATCTCAATCTCCATCTTCACATCACAACTTCGTTACACTTAGTCGTAGGTAAATTCTACTTCTTGCAACACAATAGATTCTTTTCCCAGGCTTAAATATATAAAGCGCCTATTCATTTTTTTAAAAATATTGCACAAACCGATCAATCGCCCATCATAAACAGATGAAACTGAAAATAATCATAGGCCAACTACGAAAGATGTAAATTTCAGTATGAATTTAAAGCCACAAACTTCCTTTTTTAGACAACACTACTCTCGAACACATATAATCATCCAATTAACGCTACAAATTATGAACTTTCGTTCCAAAATCAATAAACAATCACAAGATTAGGATATCTATAAAAGAAACGGCTAAAACTAAAATCGGTCGAGAGATCTCACAGTTTCTGATCATCGTCGATCTCGAGCTTCTTCTGGCACCCGGTGGTCGGGTTCGCGATATTGAACTGCGAAATTCCAGATCGTAAAGTTAGCACAGTAATCACATCAGAGATCAATCGAAGACGAAGAAAAACGAAGAGAAAATTAGGGTTAGGGTTTCGAGAAGGACCTTCATGTTGGGCGAGAGCGATCAGATACGAACCGCGCCGCCGACGGAGAAAGAAGGAAACGAGCGCCTAGGGTTTTTGCTCCAGAAGGAGTGATACATTCCAGCTCGAGTGGTTTATATAGGGTGGTCAAGAGCGATGGATCTGCTCCTGTGCTGATCTGGACCGTCCGTATGTTGCAAAATTCAACTATGAGTCTCAAATTCTAACCCTAGGCATCAAATTAGTAAAGAAATTTAAGAAAACAAAAAGAAATAGGAGGACCTGGTAATGGAGGTTGGACCGCTCCTGCTGGCGCTTGAACTCCTCCGACCTCTCGAAGTACCTCTCCATCATGTCGAGAAACCGGTCGTTGTCCTCCACCAAGCACCTCGGGTCCTTCACCAACAGAGCGCCCGTCTTCCTCAGCGACCCGCTCACCGCCGAGCACAGCGCGGCGAGATCCTCCTCCGTCGCCGCTGAGGACGAGAGGTACGCGGAGAGGTCCACGATCGGGAGATCCATCGTCGGAGTCCATGGCGGAGGGGATCGGACGCGCTGGACCAAACCCTAATTCTGAACATGGGAGCGGAGGAAGAGGAAGAGGAGGAGGAGGAGGAGGAGAGAGAAAATAGAAGGAGAAGAAGTTATTTCGAATTCTTATAATATGAATAAGTTTGTAAAATATTACAAGTTTGCCACCGCTCTAAAATATTAATAACGCTTTATTTTATAAACGTTATAAAAAGCCCAGAATTAGCCCAAACCGTCATAGAAAAAAAGGTATTTCGAACTTTGATGACGCTTCTTTATCAGCCGTCATCAATACGTCTTATCGAGCGTCATTAAAAGGGTTTTTTGTTGTAGTGTGGATGCTCGCGGCATATGACGGGAGACGCAAATCTTTTCGCATCACTATCGATGAAGAGAGAAGGATATGTATCCTTCGGCAACATCCTAAAAGGGTATATTATAGGTAATGGTATTATTGGATATCCTCCCTTTCCTGTAATAAAGGATGTCTGCCTAGTGACCGAGTTAAAGCATAATCTGCTCAGCATTAGTCATATTGCTGACCATGGACATGACATTAACTTTGGACAAGATAAATACTTTATTTATGATAGGTCAACTGGAGCATTGCTTTTGAAGGGATAAGAGAGGATAATATTTATATTTTCTATCTGTCTAGATATACTAACAATACAGGTAGATGCCTATATGCTCATAAGGATGAAAGATTACTGTGGCACTAGCGTCTTGGTCATGCCAACATGGATACTATATCCAGGCTATCGACTAAGAAGCTAGTTAGAGGCTTGCCCGACATCACAATCAAAAAGGATACTGTATGTGCCGAATGTGAATTGAATAAGGCAACCAAGTCCTCATTTCATTCCATAAACTCTGTAAGCACTACTTGACCCTTGCAATTACTCCATATGGATTTATTTGGCCCTAGTAGAGTAGCCAGTCTTAGTGGAAAACTCTACGCTTTTGTTATAGTTGATGATTTTTCTAGATTTACATGGATTTTCTTTCTTACAAATAAAAGTGATGCTATTTCGATTTTCAAGATTTTTGTTAAGAAAGTTCAAAACGAAAAAGGCTACATGATTACTCGAATCCGAACTGATCATGGAGGCGAATTTGAAAATACTGATTTTGAAAAGTTTTGTGATTCTAGTGGTTTTGATCATGAGTTTTCTTGTCCAATAACTCCTCAACAAAATGGTGTTGTGGAGCAGAAGAATAGGACTCTTGGCGATATGGCTAGAGTCATGTTGAACAAGTTCTCACTTTCGAAATACTTTTGGGCTGAAGTTGTCAGTACAGCATGCCATATTTTAAATAGGGTGCTTATTCGTCCTATTACGAAAAAAACACCCTATGAGCTTTGGTTTGGAAGAACGCCAAATGTTTCTCATTTTAGAGTTTTTGGTTGTAGATGTTTTATCCTTAACACCAAAGACAACTTAGGCAAATTTGATGCCAAAGCTGACGATGGTATTTTCCTTGGCTATGTTGCCAAGAGCAAGGGATATAGAGTGTTTAACAAATGCTCATTAATTGTGGAAGAGTCTACAAATGTGACTTTTGTTGAAGATAACAGTGCAGCAGCTACTCTTGATGATGATGTTGAGCCATCAACTTCTACTCCAATGAATACCACCACCGAAACCAATTCTCTAGAGAGCTTGCCAAAGAAATTCTCTTTCAAGCCGTCACATCCAGAAAATTTGGTAATAGGTGAGGTTTCACGTGGAGTAACTACTAGATCATCATTAAGAGGCTCTATTGCTAGCACTGCCTTTATTTCACAAATTGAGCCAAAAAACATTTTAGAAGCTTTTAATGATGAATTTTGGATTTCTGCCATGCAAGAGAAACTCAACCAATTCGAGAGGAGCCAAGTATGGGAACTCGTTCCTAGACCGGCAAATCACTCGATTATTGGTACTAAATGGGTTTTTAGAAACAAAGTAAATGAAGATGGTTCAGTTACACGCAACAAAGCTCGTCTAGTAGCCCAAGGATACAACCAAGAGGAAGGTATCGACTACGATGAGACGTATGTTCCTATTATGAGATTGGAATCCATTCGGATGCTTTGTGCATTTGCTAATTTTTAAAATTTCAAATTATTTCAAATGGATGTTAAAAGTGCTTTCTTGAATGGATTTATTAAGGAGGAAGTTTATGTAAAACAACCCCCTGGTTTTGAAAATCACAAATTTCCTAACCATGTTTTCAAGCTGAAGAAAGCACTATATGGCCTCAAACAAGTCCCTAGAGCATGGTATGAATGGCTAAGTAATTTCTTGCTTGAAAAAGGTTTTTCAAAAGGGAAAATTGACACCACACTTTTCATAAAATCTTTCAAAGACACTATTCTCTTAGTGCAAATATACGTAGATGATATTATATTTGGTTCTACTGATGAAACCCTCTGTCAAGATTTTGCCAAGTGTATGCAGACCGAGTTTGAGATGAGCATGATGGGGGAGCTCAATTACTTTCTTGGACTGCAAGTCCAACAAATGTCAAATGGAACTTTCATCTGTCAGTTAAAGTATACAAAGGACATGCTGATGAAATTCGACCTTGACAACGTCAAACCAATCAGCACTCCAATGGCTACTACAACTAAACTAGAACCAGATGAAAGCGGCAAACCTGTGGATCAACGTAAGTATCGAGGTATGATAGGCAGTTACTTTATTTAACTGCTAGTCGCCCTGATATTATGTTTAGCGTTTGTCTGTGTGCTAGATATCAAGCAAATCCTAAGAAATCACACATGACTGTTGTTAAGCGTATCTTTTGATACCTTAAGGGTACGGTTACAGTGGGCCTATGGTATCCCAAATCAACATCATTTGACCTCATTGGTTACTCTGATGCTAATTTTGCCGGATGCAAGGTCGACCGTAAAAGTTCGAGCGGTACGTGTCTTTTATTAGGAAAGGCGTTAGACTCTTAGTTTAGCAAGAAGTAGAACTCTGTCGCACTATCCACAACAGAAGTTGAATACATCGCAGCTGGGCGTTGTTATGCACAAATTCTGTAGATGAAGCAAACCCTTGAAGACTACAACTTATCTTTTATGCACATTTCAATCTTTTGTGACAACACTAGTGCTATAAATCTCACTAAGAACCCCATATGTCACTCACGCACGAAACAGATTGAAATACGTCACCACTTTTTGCGTGATCATCAGCAAAATGGCACTATTAATTTAGAATTCATTGACACTGATCATCAGCTAGCATATTTCTTTACAAAACCATTATCCGAAGAGCGCTTCAATTTTCTCTGTCGTGAACTGGGAATTTTGGACGAAGCTATTATTAATTAAAATAAATCTGCATAAATATCGAGTATGTCTTTATTCTTTTATGATGAAATTACTACGGGTACAAGCCGAAAGGGTCCTTCTGACAACAAGGCGTAAAAGCCTAAGCGACACGATGCACTAGTCCTCAGGACTACCGCTAGCTGGGATCCAGCCCCTGCAGCTACCCCATGGCAACTTCAAAATATTGAATTATGACATAATTCCTTGTTTATTACATGGTTCATTTTATTTTATCACATGCTAAAATTCAGATTTTCCATACTCCACTTTGCTTCAGCGTTAATTTTTTTTTCTCAAATTTAGTTTTTCTCAAGTTCGTATATATATTCTTTTATCATACTCTTTTGTTCTCTCACTTTTTATCAAACTTTTTAGCCTGATTTATGTTCTGGCTACAGAATCCGGAATTCGGGCCGAACTCTGCCCTACCCAGAGTTCGGGCCGAATTCGGCTTGGCTGTTCCAGAACCGGGAGCAGCCTCAGCCGCTGATCATAACTTGATCCAATAGCCCACATCTATTCCGACCATTGGAACCCTTACACATATATTCGGTTTTTCTTCTTCTTTCTCCTCCATTGCCACCTTCTACACTTCTCCAAACATATTTTCTCCAAACCCTAACCCTAGTTCTTCCTCCCTAGAGTATATCTATTCTCCAAACTCAAGGAGAAGGCTTCCCTCACCATTCTCCTTCATTGTTCATCATCACATTGAGGTATATTTTACTACTTCTCTCCATCTCAATTTTCTCAATTGTCTTTCTTATTTTTCATGGTTCCACGTTTGTTCAATCGAGGGAAGTGACTTCGAACCGAGGGAGCGTCCTCTTCGAATGCTCCTCCTCGTGTTGAACCGCCTATTGAACAACAACCACCCATCCACCCGTTGTTCAACCCACCTCGTCCACTTGACCCAAACACATTTGACGACCGGATATTTGTGTCACTTGACGCGCAAATGAATGGTTTAGTGATTTTCGGAGACGTCCGGTGTTTGCGGGTCATCCTATCAATTTTACTATTTTCTCTCAATATGATTCACTTTTTCATGATCTTTGTCTTGACGAACTTGTCACCACCAACTCGGTTATATATCGCAATGCTATTCAAATGTTCTTCTGCAACCTAACTCATGATGATACACATATTTTCTCACGGGTTGCGGGCATTGACATCTCTTTTGATGATTTCGATTTTGGCCGAACATCTTGAACTCCAGGAGTGAAACTCATGGGAAAAGCTTGTTGAAGCTCGATCGTTTCAATTTCCCGATGGGTCTTCCCTTGAAAGCTTCAAGGACGACTTGTGTACCCCTAACACACGTCCTCGCAAGCTTTTGGCCAAGTATCTCAATCCCTATTTTTACGAACTTCATCAGATTATCTTTAACACTATTCTACCCAAAGTAGGATCCACCGATGAAGTCACCTACTTTGAAATCTCGGCCTTGTATCACCTCCACTTTCATGTACCATTTAATCTTCCACGTACCATGATGGACTGGATGATTAATTCTAGGAAGAAACCAAGATCCTTGGTTTATGCTTTGTATCTTCCTATGGTCTTTCGTGCTTTTCGTGTACCTCTTGATGAGTGCCAGTTCTTACCTGCCCCTGTCTTCCTCTCTAAGGCACGGAGGTTTCAGGCAGCAGTTGGCTCACCTGTTGTGTCCGAGCACTCTGACGATGAGCCCGATGCCCTTCCTCTGGGACAGGATCCTCCTCCTCCTCCAGCCACTTTAGAGTCACTCCAGACTATGCTCCGCGATCGATTCACCTTAGAGGATGATCGCTGGACTCAGCTTGATTATCGGACCACCTTGCAGATGAGTGCCATCAGCAACTCACTGCACGATATTCGGTACTCCATGTCTTGCCATCCTTCAATGCCTATTCCTATGGAACGGGACCCTGGTCGTGAAGGGTATCGTATCGATGACCCTTGGGTTATTCGCTACTTGGATCCTGATGCGGCCTTCGTGGACCCTCGTTGTTCCTTCACTGATCCATCCGACGATGCTTGGCCTTCACGAGCTCGATGATGGATATAGACTTCTACTTGCTGCTGCTACTGAGGATCGTAGTTTATGTTTTATGCACTTTAGATTTTAGTTGCTTTTATGCACTTTGGTTGTATTAGACTTATTATTATTTGTGACTCTTGAGACATTCAGTAGTTTTATCAGTCTCTATGTAGTTTCATCTATTATCTTTTGGTGTGCTTGCTAGTTCTTATTTTTATGGTTAAATTGCTAAATGCCAAAAGGGGGAAAAATTTTGGTATATTCTATATTCTTTTGTGTATCTGTATCTGTGCTTTGGGGAGAAGAATGTTTTTATCAGGCCAACAGGATTCAAAGCAATGTTTACGGGGGAGCTATTGCTAGCTCGGCACTGATTACGGGGGAGCTATGCCATTTCTCTTAAATGTGTCCAGGAATGAATATTGAATATACAACTATCATTTTGTCAATTATCAATATGGGAGAGATTGTTGACACAAAATCATAGTCAACCAAATATTGTTAGAATTGACTACATGATACTTGTGATAATTCAATACGACACATGAAGACTACATCCAGTACTAGTCAGACGACAACTCAGATTTGCAATGCAAGTTATTTTTTGAGTCTGTATTTTACAATTTTATTGAGTCTAGACTTATGTAAACTGAGCTGTGCTGAGCATCTGAGACTTAACCTATACCCATACCCAAAATCTAATAGCTCCACACATATCCAAATAAGCTAATTGGACCCATGACCCATTCTGTGCTCTGGAGATAGAGTTCGGGCCGAACTCTGCCTCCACACAGAGTTCGGGCTGAACTCTGCCTCCTAAAAATCAGCATCCTAATTTTTAGGGTTGGCTGGTTGCAAGTTGTCCATCGGCCAATTTTTTGAAAATTCCAACCAGAATTCTGGCCGAATTCTGCATACATGGTATCCTATAAATAGGCCATGAATTCTCTCATTTTCATTCATCCAATCTTCTCTTCTCTTCTCTCAAAAGCTCTATACAAGCCATACCCTTCTTCATCTACTAGCCACAAGCTCCCTAAGCCTCAAGTGTGTTGGCCCATTGGTCATATGGTCAAACTGATTTTAATAATTGATCAAACTCTGTCTGGATATATGAAGCTAGTCAGGATGTGTCGGACTCTTGGACATGAACAAGAACAGCTATCTACACAGTTCAAGACCGAAGCTATGTTTGCCTGTTCGAGTCTGTATTTATTCAAGCAATGTATTTTTCATTTTATTGAGTCTAGGAATACGTTGTACACCGAGTCGTACTGGCAAATTAGGCTATTCTAAAATGTTTTCAAAATACTTTTAAAATGTTCTTTGTTTTGAAAAACATTCATTTAAACAAAAGCTTCAAAAAGGTTTTCAAAAAGGTTTTCAAAAATCATCAAAAACTAATTTTTAAAACCTAAGCTAACCCTGACAGAACTCGGCCAGAGTTCGGCCAGAGTTCGGTTGGTGGCCGTTTGATTTTTGAATTCTTCTGAACTTGGTCCTCCTGCAGTTGCGGATTTGATCGAGATTTCCTCATAGAGTTCTGTCTGAATTCTGCCCGAATTCTGCCAGAATTCTGTCTTTGGAACTCCTATAAATAGAGAAGGATTTCGATCATTTTAACTCACTCATTCACTTTCAATCTTCTCTCTATCTAAAGCTTTCAATCTTCCAAAGAGTTTTCTTGAGCTTTAAATTTCAGATCCCAAGCCAATTACAATCCTCTAGTCGATTTGCCAGTACGGTACGGTCTAGAAGTTTCTGAGAGATTGTAATCAGAAGGATTGATTGAAGAATACCTCTTTACAATTGAAGTTGGACGAGTTCTTCGTATCAAAGCATGCGTTATAGAAGTTGCAAGGACTTCGTAAGAAAACTTACGGTTTTGCCAATAGTGGATTCAACTTGTAGCAAGAGTTCTACCGACTGGACTAGTCCTCAACAGAGGGAAACCAGTATACATCGCTGTCTTTGTGTTTGCTTTCTTATCTCTGCCTTTACATTACTTAATTATGATTATTATTCTGTGATCTTGCTGCTAACATTTTTTAATTAGCAATTTTCTGCTGCCAACTCTATTCACCCCCCTCTAGAGTATTGTGCTTTACGATTTCGTTCCTACAATTGGTATCAGAGCGGGTGTTACAGGTAAATCAAGGTAACATTGTAATTATTTATTTATTTAATTAATTGTTATATAGATCATAGCACAACACATGGCAACTGTGAAATTCACAAGTGAAGGCCAGGCCACAAACAGACCTCCACTGTTTGAAGGTACAAACTATACCTATTGGAAAACACGGATGAGTTTCTTCTTGAAATCACTTGATTTTGATTTATGGTCTATTGTCATTGATGGCTATCAAAAGCCACCTCGTATAAATGTTGATGGAGTTTTAGTTAAAAAATCCCATAGCAGATATACAGAGGAAGAAAAAAAAAAGGCCAGTCTTGACACACGTGCTATTAACGCTCTATTTTGTGCTTTAGACAGAACTGAATTTAACAGGGTGTCTATCTGCACAACGGCTAAAGAAGTATGGAAGCTACTTGAAGTCACACATGAAGGCACGACTCAAGTCAAAGAATCAAAGGTCAGCAGACTTACTCAAGAGTATGAGGTGTTCAAAATGAAGCCCAATGAAACAGTTACTCAGATGTTCAAAAGATTCTTGGATATTGTAAATCCTTTGTCCTCCCTAGGCAAAGAATACAGTAACCATGAAAAGATTCGCAAACTCCTGCGAGCACTTACGAAGAACTGGATTCCAAAGGCTACTACAATCATTGAAGGGAACGACCTCACCACTATGTCCCTCGAAGTACTCATGGGTAAGCTACTCACTCATGAACTGGAGCTAAAATATTTTGAAGAGCCTGCACCAAAGAAGAAGACGATTGCTTTCAAGGCTCAGTACAGAAAAGCTGCTGAAGGTGATTCAGACAGCAGTAAAACTGATGCTGAAGATCAAGCACTCCTAGCAAGGAAATTCAAAAGATTCATGAGATATGAGAAGAGAACCAAAGAAAACAACAGCAGTAACAACTGGTATCAAGATGATGTTGTCTGCTATGGCTGCAAGAAGAAGGGACACGTGAAGAAGGACTGTCCTACGAACTCATCATCAAGCAAGAAGAGCAACAGGTATGAAAAAGGGAACCTGAAGAGATCGACATCACGAAAGTATGCCAATACCAGTATATGGCATAAAAGTGAAGCCAACGACTCAGAAGACGAACAATCAGAAGACGCTGCAAACGTATGCTTTATGGCATCCGATCAGGTACCTACTGAACCTGTAGTTGATACTTATGATGACTTCACCTTTGAGCAATTAGGAGATGCCTTCAGTGAACTAATGTGTGATTACAGGAAACTGCATAGCAAATATCAGACCTCTAAGAAGGTACTCAAAGAGTACAAAGGTGAAATAGGTAGACTTACCGACCTACTAGCTGAGGTTAGAAATAATGTTAGTGAGTCTGGTGAGCTTTCTTCTATCAAGCTCTTATTACACGAGACTACCAAGTCATCTGAAGAGAAAGACAAAGTTATTGACCAACTCAAAGAAGAACTTTCTAAAGAGAAGAAAAGTCTTCAATGTGCACAAATCAGAATGGAAACACTCACTTCTGATTATACTAAGTTGTATGACACTTCCAAAAGATTGGAAATTAGGTTAGGAAAACAGCCTGAGACTGTTGCTTCCTTCCCTAACACGTGTCACTTACCGAAAAATCGGAACATTCCCAAGCCAAACACTGTCAGACCTAACCCTATCAAACCTTTACCCCAAAAGGTTAAGCCCAGACATGATTATAGGTATGCTTTCTTCTATACTAGAAAACCCAAACCTACCAACCATGCACACCACTCAGCTTTCAACACTCGACATGCACAATGTCATTATTGTGGCCTCATTGGACATATTTCATCTGCATGTAGAATCAGAAAGCTTGTTGATTTAAATATTTATGCTTGGATACCAAAGGCTAACATTTCAGGACCCTACAAGAAATGGGTACCAAAAGTTTTATCTACAAATTGTTTTGTAGGTGGAACACCCTTCACATGCTAAAAGCAAATGGATCCTCGACAGCGGTTGTTCACGGCATATGACCGATGACGCTATATTATTTGCAACACTGTCGAAGAAGAAGAAGGAAGGTTTTATTTCCTTCGGTAATAACTTGAAAGGGTATATTATTGGTATCGGTGATGTTGGTAAGTCTCCCTATCCTATAATTAAGGATGTCTGTCTGATTACCGAGTTGAAACGTAATCTACTCAGCATAAGTCATTTAGTTGATCATGGTTATGGCATCAACTTTGGCAAAGGCAAATGAACTATAATTGATAGCTCAACTGGTAGTACTATCTTTGAAGGTATCAGGGAAGACAACATATATGTTTTCTATTTGTTGGAAGAAACTAACATTTCAGGTAGATGCTTAATGGCTAAAAGCGATGAGAGTCATCTGTGGCATATGAGACTCGGTCACGCAAATATGGACACAATCTCAAGACTATCCACAAAGAAGCTAGTACGCGATTTACCGGACATTACATTCAAGAAAGATTTGGTATGTAGTCAATATGAAAAGAACAAAGCTACCAGATCCACATTCAAGTCAGTAAACGCAGTATGTACTACTAGACCTCTACAATTGCTTCATATGGACTTATTTGGTCCTAGCAGAGTTGCTAGCCTCGGAGGTAAACTTTATGCTTTTGTAATTATAGATGATTTCTCTAGATACACGTGGGTATACTTCTTGACACGCAAGAATGATGCATTATCCGAATTTGTCGCCTTTTGCAAGAAAGTACAGAATGAAAAAGGTTACATGATCACTCGTATTAGAAGCGATCATGGTGGCGAATTCGAGAATGCAGAGTTTGAGCAATTTTGTGACACACACGGTTTTGTACACGAGTTCTCCTGCCCTAGGACTCCACAACAAAATAGAGTTGTGGAACGTAAGAACAGAACTCTATCCGAAATGGCCAGAGTAATATTAAACCAGTTTAGTCTACCCAAATATTTCTGGGCTGAAGCTGTCAATACAGCTTGTTTTGTTCTCAATAGGAGTTCTAATTCGACCCAAATCGAAGAAGACTCCATTTGAGTTATGGTTTGATAGAATTCCATCAGTTTCATATTTTAGAATATTTGGTTGTAAATGCTTCATTCTTAATACAAAAGACAATTTGGGAAAGTTTGACGAAAAGGCCGATGAAGGTATATTTTTAGGTTATGCGGCCAAGAGCAAAGGATACAGAGTCTTCAACAAACGAACCATGATCATCGAAGAGTCAATCAACGTCACTTTTGATGAACTGAATCAAATGACTATCGATGACAATGACGAAGATCCAACTGTACCAAGCTCAACAACAGCTGATTCTCAACCAAGCTCGGCACTAGCTGATCCTCCTAGAAAAGATCCAGGAACCAGCTACCTTCAGAGTCTGCCGAAAAGATTAAAATTTATGGCTGATAATCCAAAGGATTTGGTAATTGGTGACATTACCAAAGGTGTAAGTACTTGTACATCCAGTAGAGATATTGTTTCTAGTGTTGCATTTATTTCACAGCTAGAACCCAAAACTATTGATGAAGCATGTAGTGATAGTTTTTGGATAGATGCTATGCAAGAGGAATTAAATCAATTTGAACGGAATCAAGTTTGGGAACTTGTTCCCAAGCCTATTGATCATCCGGTCATTGGCACCCGTTGGGTATTCCGAAATAAACTTAATGAGAATGGTTTAGTGACTCGTAATAAGGCTCGACTCATAGCTCAAGGATACAATCAAGAAGAAGGTATCGACTACGATGAGACTTATGCCCCAGTTGCGAGATTAGAATCCATTCGCATGTTATGTGCATTTGCATGTTTTCATAATTTCAAATTATTTCAAATGGATATCAAAAGTGCTTTTTTAAACGGTTTTATAAAAGAAGAAGTTTTTGTAGCTCAACCTCCAGGTGTCACAGATTTTAAAAACCCTGATCATGTTTTCAAGTTGAAGAAAGCTTTATACGGTTTGAAACAAGCCCCTCGTGCTTGGTATGATCGTCTAAGCTTTTTTTTACTTGACAACGGTTTTTCAAAAGGCAAGGTTGGCACTACACTTTTTATTAAGTCCTTTAATGGTAAGCTTCTTTTAATACAAGTCTATGTAGATGATATCATATTTGGATCTACTGATGAATCTCTGTGTCAAGAATTTTCTAAGTGTATGCAGAATGAGTTTGAGATGAGCATGATGGAAGAGCTGAAATTCTTTCTCGGACTGCAAATCAAACAAACTGACAATGGGACGTTCATAAAACAAGCCAAGTACACAAAAGATTTGCTAAAGAAGTTTGATCTGGACAATGTCAAACCTATTGGCACTCCGATGGCAACTTCAACAAAGCTTGATATTGATGAATAAGGCAAGCCGGTCGACACACGTAAGTATCGAGGTATGATCGATAGTTTACTTTATTTAACTGCTAGTCGTCTAGATATAATGTTTAGTGTTTGCCTGTGTGTACGTTTTCAAGCTAATCCAAAGGAATCACATCTGTGCGCAGTTAAGCGTATCTTTCGATACCATAAGGGCACTTCTTCTGTTGGCTTGTGGTATCTCAAAACTAAGTCCTTTGACCTTACTGGTTATTCGGATACAGGTTTTGCCGGATGCAAAGTTGATTGAAAAAGTACCAGTGGCACATGTCATTTCTTAGGTAAGGCTTTAGTCTCATGGTTTAGTAAAAAGCAAAATTCTGTAGCCCTATCAACAACAGAGGCTGAGTATATCGCCGCAGGACGTTGTTGTGCTTAGATTTTGTAGATGAAACAAACCTTGGAAGACTATGATTTATTTTATACACATATTCCTATTTTCTGTGATAACACGAGCACTATTAATTTGACTAAGAATCCTGTATGTCATTCTCGTACTAAACATATCGAGATTAGACATCATTTTTTTAGAGAACATCATCAAAATGGAGATATTGACCTTGTATACATAGATACTGAGAATCAATTAGCTGACATTTTCATAAAACCTCTAGCAGAAGATCGTTTCAATTATTTACGTCGAGAATTAGGAATTTTGGACGTCAATAATATTAATTAATTTTATTTTATGATTATATTTTAATTCGCAAAAACTGTGTTAGAGACAAACCAATAAAGAGTCTGTCTGTCACCACAACTACGGTTGAAGCGAAGCGGTACTTAAGAGTTCTCCGGTGAACCTCCGCCAGCTGGGACAGTACTCCTACAGCTAATCTGAAACAGTCGCTGTGTAATGATATTTAATCTATAAAATAATATTAATTATGTTAATTGAAGGTTGAAATTACTAATCTTTGAATTAAATATTTGAAATGAGCCAATGAAAAAGAAAGTGCTCCAAACCAAACCCAGGCGAATTCGGCCAGACTTCGGCCCGAATTCGGCCTGAGTTCGGTTGAAGGTATCAGGTTATATAACCAGAACCCGAGAACCTTTCTTCCTCATTGCTTCCAAACCACATCAACAGCAGCAGCAGCCGCGCGAGAGAACCCCGAAACCCTAGTTCTTCACCACCCCTTTTCTTCCAATCCAAGTAGTAAAATCAATCCAAACTTTGGATTCGTGCGAAGTTCATCATTCTCTACAACATACTCAATTCTCGGGAGGTATAACTCCTTATTTTCCCTCCGTTTAATTTCGTGCTATTTTCTTTTTATTGCACAAATGGCACCTAAGGGATTTAACCCCTTTAAGAGGAAGAAGACAACCAACCCAAGTGAGGAAGGTTCATCTTCGAATCCACCCACTAATTCCCTCTTTTCGCCAGTCTAATCTAGCGATGGCGCGTTCGACGGGTTTTACTTTCAAACCCTAGACCAAGCCCTACTGTGGTATAGAGATTTTTCTATGAGATCCAAATGCACAGGCGCTCCCATTAAGTGGACTATATTTCCAGATCACCGCCATTTCTTTGAGGCATTAGGGTTACAGCATTTTGTTAAACTCTATTTTCCCGTAGCAACTAATGCCATTAGACTGTTTTACTGCAATATCATATTAAACACGTTTGATGTAAGCACTCGTGTTGGAGGATTAGATATCAATTTCAATGATGTTCTCTTAGCGGAGATCCTTGGTATTCCCAACGAAGGTGAACCGCTGGTTGATATCACTGAGTTTGATTTTCCCGAAGGCACGACACTTACTAGTTTCAAACCGGAACTCTGTGCACCTGATCGAGTTCGCTCTAGAAAGTTCAAGGCAAACAACTTGAACTTTTTTAATTATGAATTGCACCGTATCATTTACTCCACTCTCCTTCTAAAATCTACTTCGAAGGATGATGTCACGTCTCTTGAATTATCTGCTATGTATCACATTCTTAAGGGGATTCCATTTACTGCCCCTAAGACCATTATTCAGATGATGGGACGTTGTCGTGCAAGAGATAGAAATCTCTCTTACGCGATGATTCTCCCACACATCTTCCAGCGTTTCGACATTGACTTATCTACTTGTGCTCAAGACCCTGAGCCCAAGGTTCTCAAGTTATTTCGTCATAGTATGACTGCATCTGCTCCTCCTACTGCTCCTGCTACTGCTCTACCTCCTCCACCTCCTCAGCAGTATGCTTTAACATTTGAGGGCATACACCAGCATCTTTCAGATTTGCACGTCTCGATGACGGACATGGCTCGCGAACGTGAGTTCCGCGACGTCACCCGTTATCAGGCGCTTGCAAATTCTCTTGCTGATCTTCGTTTTGCCCAGACTGGACATTCTGCCGGTTCCATTCCTAGAAATCTAGCTTTCTCTTGTTACCGCTGTGAGGATGAGGCCGTTCGTGCCTACTTTCAGCCCGGTAACGCATATGATTGGTACCGTTCTGACCGTACTCCTCGAGACTATGTCGGTAAGTTTTACACTGGCGCTCCTCCTCACCCTTCTGGCGCGGGTACCTCTGCAGCTGGTCCTTCTGGACATGCTGGTCATGCTGACGATGACGATGATGATGATGAGGAGTTGTGATATGTTAGTTGATTTTTGAGACTTAGACATTATCTACTGTATACTTGAAAATGCTCCGACATTCCAAGTTTTTATATCTTTTAGACTTTATTATCAGTATTTCTTTTTGAGGACATGTACTGGATTTGTTTTATTGATGTCATCTGAACATCTTTATCTGCATCTTTATGAGATTCGTAGTTTATGATTCACATCAATTTATTTACTTAGAATCTTTATCTGCTTCTCTATTATAAACTGAATTTATTTACTTAGCATCTTTATGGCTACTTTGATATTATTCTAAACTGCCTGAGTACAAATACATGTCTGTGATATCATTCAAATTTTCTTTACTATTTTTTATCATGATTATTTTCTTGTGTTTCTTTACTGTTTGTTATTTATGCATTGATTGCGGGGGAGTTTTTCTTTTTTGCAATTATTTTGCTAAATGACAACAGGGGAGAAAATTAAGATCTAACATTCTTTTGAGAAAATGCAGGACATAAACAATTTTTGATTTTATTTCAAGCTTAAATGTTATATCATTCATAGTTTGTCAATTATCAAAATGGGGAAGATTGTTGGCCCATTGGTCATATGGTCAAACTGATTTTAATAATTGATCAAACTCTGTCTGCATATATGAAGCTAGTCAGGATGTATCGGACTCTTGGACATGAACACGAACAGCTATCTACACAGTTCAAGGTCGAAGCTATGTTTGCCTGTTCGAGTCTGTATTTATTCAAGCAATGTATTTTTCATTTTATTGAGTCTACGAATACGTTGTACACCGAGTCGTACTGGCAAATTAGGCTATTCTAAAATGTTTTCAAAATACTTTTAAAATGTTCTTTGTTTTGAAAAACATTCATTTAAACAAAAGCTTCAAAAAGGTTTTCAAAAAAGGTTTTTAAAATCATCAAAAACTAATTTTTAAAACCTAACCTAACCCTGACAGAGTTCGGCCAGAGTTCGGCCAGAGTTCGGTTGGTGGCCGTTTGATTTTTGAATTCTTCTGAACTTGGTCCTCCTGTAGTTGCGGATTTGACCGAGATTTCCTCATAGAGTTCTGTCCGAATTCTGCCCGAATTCTACCAGAATTCTGTCTTTGGAACTCCTATAAATAGAGAAGGATTTCGATCATTTGAACTCACTCATTCACTTTCAATCTTCTCTCTATCTAAAGCTTTCAATCTTCCAAAGAGTTTTCTTGAGCTTTAAATTTCAGATCCTAAGCCAATTATAATCCTCTAGTCGATTTGCCAGTACGGTACGGTCTAGAAGTTTCTGAGAGATTGTAATCAGAAGGCTTGATTGAAGAATACCTCTTCACAATTGAAGTTGGACGAGTTCTTCATATCAAAGCTCGCGTTGTAGAAGTTGCAAGGACTTCGTAAAAAAAACTTGCGGTTTTGCCAATAGTGGATTCAATTGGTAGCAAGAGTTCTACCGACTGGACTAGTCCTCAACAGAAGGAAACCAGTATACATCGCTATCTTTGCGTTTGCTTTCTTATCTCTGCCTTTACATTACTTAATTGTGATTATTATTCTGTGATCTTGCTGCTAACATTTTTTAATTAGCAATTTTCTGCTGCCAACTCTATTTACCCCCCTCCCCTCTAGAGTATTGTGCTTTACGATTTCGTTACTACAAAGTGCTCAGTACTTTTCAGTCAGGAGTTTGTGCAAGAGTTCAAGAAGTCGCTTGAAAAATTCCAAGCATCGCCACTGCGATCTTTGTAAGAAGTTGACGTGCTCTTCTGAAGAAAAGGCACGGGGTGTAACTACTATTTCACAAATAGTGGATTTAATCCTGAGCTAGAGTTCTCAGGCCTGGACTAGTCCTCCACGAGAGAAACCAGGTTAAAAATCGGCTGTGTTTGCGTATGCTTTCTTGCTTCTTATTTATTTTCGCATTTACTCTGATTACTTTCAGCTGGTGAAAGAAGTTTAATTTTTATTAGGTATTTTTGTTATAAACTCTATTCACCCCCCTCTAGAGTTGGTTCTTCACTTTGCACCAAAAAGTATGCCAAACCTATGGTCTTTAAAAAACCTCAAGTCATATGTCTATGGGTTCGGTTTGACGATACGAACTCAACGGTATATCCAATTTTGGATTCCGATGAGCCGTACACAAAATTGTCCCTTGGATCGGATCATGTGGCCTGCGATACGGCGATCAGGTCAACTATCTCAGAATCGGACCAAACTTGGCTCATAGGACTAAAAAACGGTACGAGTATAGTGGAACAATTTTCGTCATAATGTGACCAGTGTGCACGAAGTAATTGGAAAGTTTACAAAATTTACCGATATTATGGTTTTCGATGGATACGCCTCGAATTCATTGCTGACACGCAACCAATACGAGTTCTGTCAAATCCCATACATTCACAAAGTCTATATGCACCTTTCGATGCAATTGGTTCACGACCAAGTTGTCGGGATTGTCGGGACAGACTCCGTATCGGGGTTTTTCTAGGTTTTGAAAATAGATTTTTTGCCAACTTCAACCAATTTTGATACATAATATAATAAGTAATAAAATAAAGTAATTAATAGGTTTTGATCTCAGTCAGGTTGTCTAAAAGTTTGTTTAAGTAGATTTCTAAATTTTATGATATTCTGGTCACAAATCGACCTCAAACATGGGTGGTTGGGACGGTTTTGAACGTTTAGAAATCGAGTTTTTTCCCGATTTTGGAACATGTTTTTCGTCGCGTACATCGCGTATTAATAAATTCTATAAGAAGAAAAACGGCAAGGGTTAGGTTGTCCATGTACTGGAGAAATTCTTATAAAACGGTGGAGCAAAGTGGCAGGAATTTTGCTGTGAAGTCGGCCCTCCAGGTTGTTGTTGCTGCTGATATTATTGCTACAGCTGTTGCCCGGCCGTTGCTGTTGCGATGGGGTATGCTGGCGATCGGCGATGGCATGGTGGCGGTGGTGCACGGCCAGGTGGAGCGGCACTAGGGTTAGGGTTTTCTAGAATTATTTTTATAAGTAAATATATATATAGGGAGAGGGAGAGAGTTGGTAGGGGTGCGGGTTTGCTCGAGTTGGGAGCAGTACTGTTCCCTACGTGGAACAGTAGCTGTATTTTTTTAGAAAATCCTTTAGTAAATCCTAAAACTCAAAAATCTCAACAAATATTTATATTTATTTACTTATTATTTTTAATATTATTATTTTTTAAAAGAAGATTATAATAGCATCTATATATTTTAGTACATATACTTATCTTTTCAAAAATCAATATATTAAGTACATATTATATCTAAAATATTTTTAATACTATATTTCTTATATATTATTACATATATATATATATATATATATATATATACAAAAATCATTCTAGTTAAATAATATATAAGAAAAATCTAAATCTTCTAATTTATTTAAATCATTTCTATCTATTTCAAATAAGTAATTAAATATAATTACATGTATAAGCATAATAATTTGTAAAAACCCTATATAATAATTACAGACACACATATACTTAGAATTATATATTTCAAAAAAAATTATAAAAAAACTATTTAGTAAAATTTTATGGGTTTACATCCTATCCAACTTATAAAAAATTTGTCCTCAAATTAAAAATAAGCTAGAAAGAAAGAGATAACAGTGTTACTGAAGAAGAAATCAAATACTAATTGTAGCAGATTTTCTTGAAAGGAATGAGCACTGTTACCAGTGGAATCCTAGTTTGATGTCACATTATAAGGGATAGGGTATACATCGTTCAAGGCTCTACCCAACTTATAAATTAAAGCTGGTAGTGAAATCTCTAGTCATGGTCTTGTTTTCAATATTTATGGAAAGGTTAATTCGTAAGAAGAGATACAAGAATATTAGGCACTTCTCACCGTAGTCTCAGTCTCTAAAAGAAGCCTAAATATTACTATGGTCTTCCTGCTAAATAATGTTATAAAGGGATTCATTACAAATTCAACGTTATGCTTATATAGGTCATGCTTTAGCAAGATGGTAGAAAATACATTAGAAGAATTTAGTTGAAATGAATTTCCATGGAGGGAATTCGTCTCCACATAATCAGGTGTGACGAGGAGACAAGATTGAAAAATTTATGGAATAAGAAAATTTATATACTAGAGGTAAAAATTTACAATACGTGCATAAAATCTTTTCCAAGAATTTGGGTTGAAGATGAGGCATGATTTGGAAAAAGTATGATTAATTTAAGTCATATTGACTAGTGTATGAGAGGGGACATCATTTTAGTATTGTGAGGGTGGCTAGCTCCACATTGCGAGGTATTCATAAATATAGGTAAGGGGAGCAGGTCGTGAGCTGATATGGCTTTAGTCATGTATAGGTAGGTGGGTTCATGGGCTCCGCGCTAAAAGATACGATGGGTCAAATCCTTTAGAAAGATAGGATGGATCAAATTTTTGACAGTTTTGATGGTGGGTGCGACCTTTGATCTGAACCTTTACTGGGTTGATCAAAGTGATAAAATTTTATAATGACAGACACATTAGGTCAGGACAACCTAGATTTCACTTTACTACTCCTAGATTGGTTAGTTTCGGGTCGATGTAGGCTAGACGGGTTGCAAAACCCCAAAATGCTTATTTCGTAACTTTTGTGTATGAGTAGCACGAAAGAACATAAATAAGGAACACTAGTGGCATGTGTATAGTAGACTTTGAGTAGATCATAACCATATATTAGTTCGAAAGATTTTGGTCAAGTTTGAGTCTCCAATTTCAGTTGGAACGGACAACGGTAGTATGGTACACTACAAAAAAGTGTCTTTTTGGGACGACACTATTAGGAACACTACTCTAAAAATTCCTAAAAGTGTAGTTCTAGGGACGGCTAAATTCTTGGTAACAAAAAGTTATATTTTTTTGGAACAGATTGTGAAAATGGGTCACTATTTGGGACTAATAAAACTTTCTGTTCCAAATAATTTACATTATCGTCCTAAATAGATCGACGGGAATGCCAAACATTTGGCAGCTAATTGCCAAATTTTAAGGGGGAATGTTTCCCTCCACATGTCACCATCGTGACCATTCGATCGGATGACCTAAATCTAAACCGTCCATCACAAAATCATTCAGAACTTATTCACCATTTGATCGAAACCAACCTAAATCTCTTTCTCTCCGATCTCCGACCTTTGCTCTCTCTCTCTCTCTCTGACCTTTCAACCCTAGGTGCTCCGATCGCTCTCTTCCCCCCCTTATTGCCACTCCAACCCAGAGCCAGGCCTCCGCCACCACCACCCTCATCTCATCAGTGCCACCACTCCAACCACCTCTCTCTCTCTTTCATACATCGTCGTGGCCGATTCTAAGGATGACCACGAGGCCGCCGGCCGCGTACGAGCCGACGGCACCGATGATGGGGGTGTTGCGGAGGGGTCCGACGTTGATGAAGGGGCCGAGGAGCAGGAAGACGTGGGCGAGGCCGATGAGGAGGAAGCCATGTTTGGCGCCGACGGCTATCAGGTCGACTTTATGCTTCTTTCACTTGTAACAAATTATGTAATTCAGGCTTTTTTCTCCTCATGATGGTGCTGTTCGTTTTATTGAATCAGTGGTGGCGCCTGGGACCGAAGCATTCACCTTGTTGGAGATGGTGAATACGTTCAATTTTGAGTCAGAGGAACGAACTTGTAATTGGTAATTTTACTCGATGTATGTCCATTTTGCTTGATTTTATTGCAAATTTTGTTAGTGTTAGCATTCGAAATTACAATATGCGAAAAGAGAACATAAAACATTCCAATAAAAAACATATGGCTACAACTTGTATTTAGCTTCCAAATGTTATTTATTTATACTACATTTTAGCATATGAACGAAATTTCTGAAGAACATAAATACTACAAAAAACATGGCCTAATTTTTACATAAATCTTTACATAGATATGGGACCATGTCTAGAGACCAATTTCAAAAGGTGTATCTTACTTGGCCAATAACATATAAGATTGAATGTTGACAATGAGCTAGTTATCATGTATATATCATTTTATCATCTATTATATAAACATAGCCACCGTATGTTGCATTATGTATAACAGCTATTGTGCATACGATTTTGTTTTATTTTCAGATAGTCCCAAATTCATAATAGCTATAAATTTTGAGCTATATTAATGTTTAAAGAAATTATGTTCAAGTTAGTTGCAAACAGGTAAAAGTCAAGAAATAACTATCCAACCTTGATTTGGAAGGTATTTATGTTGCACACGTCCAGACACTAGGTAATACTACCTCCAAATTACTCATGTTTTTAATAAGAACATTTGCACACTTCCAGAAACGTAGATTTTGTCCAGTGGGATAAATTAAATCATTTATCACCTAAAAAAGAACCAAAATAGGAATAACTATTCAATCTTGATTTTGAGAGAGATTAATTATGAGCAAAAGAATTCAGAGACTGACTAGGAGTTCCTAGGAGAGATGTGCATGTCAATTGCGTATATTCAAACAAATCGTGTTTTCTTATTAAACAATACAACTGATTATTAGACAAAAACAATTGACATAAAGAAATGGGACAAGTAGGTAAATATCGTGATTGATGATATATCTATGTAAAAATATGTATTAAACAAATAAGTGGGAATACCTGCCTCGTTGTAAATTTCAGGATATGAGACACAAAGTAAAAACTCTCTTCCTGGAGTCTGCCAAAAGAAACAAGCATCACAGTCCAGAGCATGTGAATGCACAAATACACACAAAACAATAGCCAAAAACTATGTTCTACAGACCTCCAAAAGAAATAAGTTAATTTCAACCTCCAAAGAAAATATGGTCCTTGCTTTTTCCACTTAGTTCAGATTTAGTTCTTTCATTAAAATGTCACAAAAAATTCTTTTTATGAGGATTGGACTAGTAATCTACTGCAAAGTCGATGGTACAGTCAATTGCCCCTTCAAAATTTGCTGATGTTTCAACGTTGTGCAGAAACCCCATGGTTGAATACTGTAGATGACCCAGATTGTTTTCCACAATTAGTATAAGAAAAAGCAAAGATACTTATCTTTTTCTCTTCTTCTCTCATTCCTCAACATATTTTTTATATCCTCTACATATATACTATTACTTTCTCATCCATATTCTGGATTGATCCACTAAACATACTCTCAGTATAGTTGAGTCAAAGAATTCAATATTCTAGTTAGATATGTACACTACATACTCTTCAAAAAAAATTAAGTCAAATAATTCTATATTCTAGTTATATGACTAATAAAACTAAAAGACCAAAACAAGTATTGTTTGTAACACTTAAGGCTAGATGAACTAAATTTAACCCAGAAATAACGGTATAATTGGATTTTAGAAAACTTCGTGTTGCAAAAATAGGGTTAGGCCTTGTGTAGGTAGTGTTTCAAAACCAATACATCCATTAAACATAAAACTAGTTCCCTCAAGTTCATAAAAAATGTCATTATAATATAAATGATATAGTTCCAATTGGCTATTTCTCAAAGTCAAATTTTTCTAGTAATAATGCACATGTCCCTAAGACAAAACAGTGCCATGACATATATCCCCAGGGAAGAATTAACCATTACTTGCATTATAAAAATGGTTCCCATGAATACAGCTCTACAAAAATAAAAACTTATAACCGAGATATAGTAATTTGTCATCTAGCAATCAAACATAAAATTTTAAAAATTAGGAAATCCTACTAGTAACACTTAAAAAAGAAAAAAAGAAAATAAAAGACAACATTTTTGTATCTTTAGCATGAAGACACCATGCAAAATCGCTACGCACTATGTTCATCATTCAGCTAAGAAGATGCTAAAGAAGAGTAGTAAGGGGGTTACGTGGAAGTTTTATTTTGTCAACAAGCCGACTCCAAGATAAATTAAACTAAGAGAATTATGTACATAAATCTAATCCAAACGTGCTCCTTATGCATGTGACATAAAGGGGAAATTAAGGCAATGGGGTGGGAAGGTTGAATAAGGTCTCAAATATTCGGACTTTAGAATTTAAGAGAAAGTTAACTTAAAGCTTTTAAAAAAAATAGACACATCAATGGCAATTTTCCTAGATGTCTAACTCTCCATGTTTACTCACAGAACGCACCCAAGAAAAAGAACCATGCTAATATGTGAAGTAGATAAGCATCCAAGCATACAGTTATTTTGCAGAAATATCATTATCAATATCGTCTAGAAACTGAAGTAGTCAACCTGCTTTCTATATGTAGTGAATATTTGGACCGTGGGTACAAGGATCAGTACGATATTTTTATCTTTGAACCATCTAATCATAGATTTTTATGGAAACATTTAGACTTGCAATATTTCTAATGTCCACAAGAGAACAATGTTTAGTGGAAACAGGTGCAACCATATGATAGGAAGAAAGGATAAGTGTATAAATGTTTTACTTTTTTATACGAATAACTCTAGATGTATAATATCATTATGTAACAAAAGCCACTTCTTGAGAAAAGTTATATTTTTATGGTTTCAATAGAAAATAGGGGTTTGGGGAAAACCATGAATAACCACATGTTGCAGTACTAGAACTGGAGACGTTTGAGGAACCAGTGTAGCAATATCAAGCGTATAAACAGATGTGTATGGGCTCGTTTTGTTAAATAGACTCCTTATAATTATTCAAGCAATATTTTAAGTATTGTACATTAATGTCTAACATCTTATATTGAAATTTACAACAAGCAATGAATTACATTTGATATGCTCAGTGTTGCTTAGTGTCCAAGTTGATGTAAATGCAAGTAAACTTGACCACCCAACTCACATACAGACATGCATGGACAACAAAACTATGTCTTGTATCTTATTTTACAACTAGTATTACTATATTCTGTCAGGTATCTCCAAGTGGAACTCATAGACCGTCCCATCATTCATAGTATTAGATAGCAACCAACCATAAACTAGCATTAGTACTACTTACCAGCATCATCGTCATTGTCCCTTAATAAGATGAGCATCAGAATAAGTACATGTCTGACGAATCCTTCGAGGTTGGCTAGCTTTCCTAAGGACAGGGCCATATAGCCCATGTAATTCCCCATATTGGCGCCTTCATCGAGAGACCCACTGGACCCAATTAATAGAATCAAAATTCTGAATTCCGATACATTTTTTAATTAATTGATAATAGATGTTACTACTTACTACTAAGCATCTATTTCTTTAGATACTTGATTTCTTACTTGAGTTATCCGGATACATTTTTTTAATAAATTGATAATAGATGTTACTACTTACTACTAAGCATCTATTTCGTCAACCAATATAATTATTTCTCTAGATACCTTGTTATATCTTTATTCCATCTAAAATTATTTGTATTATTGTTTCTGCTCTTATGGTGTATATCCAATCATATTAGTACATAAGTAGCTTCACTACCCTTATGGTTATGCCGATCTTCTGATTTGCTTACTTTCATAAAAATATTTGTTCTAATACTTAAGATTCTCACCTATCTTTATAAACGACTTGTAAATTTCAGATGTTATTGGAAATAATTTAAATTCTTCCAATCATTAGTCTCTTCTAGTGTAAATGTCTTGTTGAAAGTTGAAACTAACTCCGTCAAATGGTTCAACCTTCAATTTTAATACCATCTGGTGCTTTATTAGAAGCTCTTTATCTTCACCTATATATGTATGCCAATTACCAAGCTTCCAGTTCTAGATGAACATATTTTTTTTGGATTACCAAGTTAATTTACTGATTAATGTTAGCCTGGAACACTTTATTATCTGGTTGAACTTTTCTGTGAATCTGTTTGACAATAGCAGATTATTAAAAAATTAGAAATTTGTTGTTAACTAGTACCGGTTTGATAGAGATATTTTGTAATATTATTTTATTATTATGCTTTCTTTTCTGGTGGTTTGTGTACAATTACCATCTTGTTAATATATTGGCATGTCTTAATTTTATTTGCAAGTCCTTCAAAAGCATTCTGGATATACTTAAATGATAGGCGACGATCTTGTGAAAAAAATTTGGGTTAATTTTTTGGGTTCATGATGGATATTCTAAAACATGATGTAGTGCTTAATATTTTGTGTTCAGAATTTTGTATATAATGGTGGAGACAATGGGTTCATTTTGTAACTGATGGTGTGTGTGATGTATTATGTTTTGGATTTATTTTGGAAATGTTGATAAATGATGCTTAATTTTAAGCTTTTTTGTTGTTTATCAATTGAACATTATAGTTATATATGGATTTTGTTGTCTTCTACATAATGGTAAAGAATGCTTGATGTTGTTAATTTTTTTGTATGGGAGCTCCGACACATGGATATACATCTGAGGACAAGCTTAAGCTTGACAACGGCCATGACCATATGAATTATGTTATATGTGTATTTAAATTGTATATTTTATAGCTGAAAAATACAAACAATAATTCCATACGTATTACTTTTGGGACGGTTATGTAATTGTCCTAGATATAAACGACATCCTTTTGTGTCCAGTAAAATTTTTTAGGACGGATGTTATTCGTCACAAACTATTTTATATTATGACAGTTTAGTAAACCGTTATAGACAATTAATAATTCAAACTCTTTTGGTACGCTTAGATTTTTCGACTCTAAAGCCAAGTTAGGACGGTATTTTCTGTCCTAAAACTTTTTGCCATGCCACCCTAATAGCACTGTCACATACCGTCCTAAAATTCGTCCCAAATTATGATTTAGGACTGATTTGGGCCTTTTTAAGACAAATTTGTTGGCGTCCCAGAAAGACACTTTTTTTGTAGTCTAGATTAGGAAAAATAATTTGACTCAAAGTTGTGTATTAAAAATAGAGTACAAGGAGGTATATTTTGGTAGACATGATATATCAAGGCAAAGGTGGACTTGTCTAGGTCATGATTATGAAATTTGTTGGAAGAAAAAGGCTAGTGTTGTGTTCCAAATATCAAAGTCACGGTAGAGGACATCAAACAATCTGAATAAAAGATGGAAGTTATGAACCACTAACTTATTAGATTGCGTAGGGGCTTGTTTGAGTATAATGCAAAAGTCATAGGTATTGTGTATCTTGTACGGATCATAGTTGTTCAATTTGTTTGGGGAATGGATCGATATAGCATGGTTAAAACCAAATGGAACGAGAATGGGCATCTAATATTTGTTCTAAGTGAATATGGGTCATACATGTTGTGAAATTAAAATAGAGCACCTGAAGGTGTATTTGTGTGGGACATGTATGTCATGCGTGTAGTGTGACTCGTCTAGATCATGAGTGTAAAATTTGTTGGAAGAAAAATGATAGTTTTATACTTCAAATATCAAAGTTACGGTAAAGGTATCAATTGATTGAAATAGAAAATGGGCGTTATGGATCACCGAGTTATTACCTTAATCGTAATCAATTTATTCCCATCACTCAATAATCTTAGAAAATCCTAAAATTTGAGAATGGATGACAATTCGTCCATCCCAGCAAAGTGTAAAAAGGAATTTTAATTTTGGAAGAGGTCAATTGCTACAAGGTGTAGGAAAAGTCCAGTCAAAGTGACTCATTCGAGGAAATTCGAGTAGGAAAGAACTTGTACCTATGGTGATATGGTTATTAACCATATGGAGGTGTAACAACCAAAAGATTTGGTTTTTTATTAAGGCATGAATTAGGAAAGGAATAAAGATCATACCCATTTGCATAAGTAGAACGATTGGTCATCGAATAATCACGAGACATTGAATGTCAATGTGGACAAGCATTCATAATAGAAGGGATGGTGGTATGGTCGATGATGAATTAACCTTCGGGTTACTAGAACGATCTTGGGCTTCGGATGATCAATCAGTCTGAAGATGACGAATACCTACTCATACTAAAGTATAGGCTACCTATCAAGTTTTCTAAGGTAATCTTCGATTCATAAGAATATGACTAGCTAATCTTCAAAGTCATGGTCTAACTTATACCACTGTAACATTTATATCTGAACTATAACCAGTTTACCCCCCTCCTTCTATGGCTTGGTTTTCTCAATTGTTGCTTCCAACAACATGTGATTACACACTAAGAATGCAGTCTGCTAGTTCCTAGTCTTCCTTGATCTATTTTAATTATTCCACCTATTCACGATACGGCTCCTATGATTCTTCCTTCTTTATAATCCTTTGTGTATCTTATTCCAATACAGCTGTTCGAATTACCAGTCCTCTGGGATTACTAACTAACCAGTATCGTTGGAGGGTTTATCATAAATATCTCACTAGTCCACCTGCGATAAGATTTCTAACCCTACTCTCAAGTCCTTAGTTAGGTCTATCCATAGAAGATAGGAATATCACAATCAATTCTTAAACTTCATGTCATGCTCCTATTGGCTATATCAAATCTCCTTAATAATATGATTAACAATCTACCCTTTCTAGCCTAGGAAGCAATACAGTACTTATATGTACTTCTAACCCTTCTACGCCTATCTACTAGTTATGGCGAAATGCTAGGCAATGCTTATCGATTTTTTCTATTCATAATGAGTCCTTTGAGCCCTGCCAACTATAGTCTATCTGGCGGTTGGTAACGTTCTAATTTGTGAACCATACTAGCTCTAGAATTCTAATATATGTTCTCTCAATCACTTCAATTATTATGACTGAGAAACATATATCGTATCATCCTTACTAAACCTAATTACAATTTGTTTACGTCTAAGTCATACCTATCTATCATGGGAAATCTAGTAGAATGGTTGTAGTCTATTGATTCCAAGTCTTTCGTACGGTTAAGTTACCTATATAAATTCTATACTTCAAATCCCATCTACCCGGTCTATCTAATAAAGGCGTCTATCCTACCCATCATACTATGAATAATAATACCCCTTTAAAAATACCCTATTACTACCTTCTATCCCATGATAAAATACAATTCGAGAGATTTTGTCAAGCATAAGTATTCGTCCGTTCGAAATAGAGAAAATGCGAGAATTTATGGTAAGGATTTCAAGAAAGATGATCGACTTTAAAAAAAAAATTGAGTTCCAAGGGCGGTCGATGAATCAAAAGAGTTTTCAAAAGCAATTACGGATTGAGATCCTAAACTGTAATCTTATATACAGGCTTGCTTGGTAGAGTAATGTAACCAAAAAATATACTCGCTGACCGGCGTGGGCCACCACAAAAACATGTAATGACCCAGTCCGAATATTCTTAGGACCCGAGTGCGGTAGCATGCCAGCTAAGTATCAAGTGGACTCCAGCCAAACTAGATATGTATAAGCTGTCTAGCGGGCAAGTGTAATGTCTAAAGTGCCTAGTCGACTATATCTCAATCCACGTAAAGAATAAATAAATGACAAGAATAAATATTATATAATACAATCGACCGTCCTGTATTACAAATGTTCGAACAAGCTTAAGAAAAGAATAATGCATGTAAAAACTAGGCTATATTAGCAATACGAATCATGGCAGGAATATATATAGTGCAAAAGAAAATATAGCAGGAAAGATATGATAGATGATACCTATGTCGGTACCTGAATCCTGCAGAAACACATTACAGAAACTATATGTCCGGCATCCATTAAATACCTGAAAAGATCACTAGGTCCTCAGAGAGACGTAACACAATACAGAAAAATATGCCACTGAATATAAAATATGTCACAAGTCATAATCAAAAGTAAAAAAGTTTCAAATCATAACACGGCCCAGTATCCCATCATTGAAATAGTAGTCTACCTCTATAACCAAAATAAGGACAAGGGGTGAAACATTATTCCGTAATGTGACACTGCCCCCATGTCAGTATTAGAATGGAGTGTGACATGACATCAACTAAGGTCACCTAACCATTCTATTGTGTACATGCAGCTAAGAATAAACCTTTAACGCATGTGCACTATGGCTATAAGTGGATTAGTATGGCCCCTCACTGGGAACCAAGGACCTCAAAGCATAACATTCCTCGAACATCAGAGGCCAGCAGGAATAGGAAAATAGGGTAATCATGGCCGTATCTCTAGCGGAGCTTCCGAAACAAAAAGGAAGTGCATATTCGGCCCACACGTTAAGGAACTGTTATCCCCACCCTCTGCACCTATCTAAGTCGTATCCACGACCATGTACCTCTACTAACTGTCAAGTTTCCTAACATGCATCTATTAGCAGTTAGACCTAGCGCATGCGTATGTGTGATCAGCCAACACGTAAGTAACTCTATATCCTACTCTAATCTCATACATATCTTTTGGTACAGCTATGATAAAGTTTATGAAAATGTACTAACAAAAGGTAGTCCCTTAGCTCTAGGTCCACATGTACAATAATAAAATTTTGATTACGCTATTGCATCATGTTTAACTGAAAGCACAGTAAAATAAACCATAAATAGTAAACATAGATACAATTGGATGAGCTGCCAATAAACAGGCAGTAAATATGCAATAACTAAACAATAAAGATGCAGACTATATATAAGAATTAAATACGGTAAGGTATCTTGCCTGGAGGTTGTGCGATGATTTGATGACGTCATGGAGGAAAATTCATCAAGATAATATAAGCAACAAAAGATGAACTTCTGCAAACGTCTCAGAATGCTAAAATAAACATCACGAACGTTCCTAGCATAAGAAAAATGTCTTAGATTGCCTACCCATAAGTCCAATTTTGGATACAAGGACAAAATTATAATTTTGGGTCAAATTGATATCCATTGTTGGACCCTACTTTGCATCGAAAAGTGTGCCAAATCTATGGTCTCTAAAGTTTCTCATTTATATATCTACTGGTCATGTTTGACAATACAAACTCAACGGTATGTCCAATTTTGGATTCCAATGAGCCATACACAAAATCGCCCGTTGGATCGGATCGTGGAGCCCGCGATACGAAGATCCGGTCAACTGTCTCAATATTTGACCAAACTTGGCTCACAGGACTAGAAAATGATACAAGTTCAGTGGCACAGGTTTTGTCACAATGTGACTAGTGTGCACGAACTAATTAAAAAGTTTGAAAAATTAGTGATACGGTGCTTTTCGAAGGATACGCCTCGAATTTGTCGCACGCACACAACCAATTCGAGTTCTGTCAAATTCTAGATGTGCAGGAAGTCCATATGCACCTTTTGATGCAAGTGGTTCGCGACCAAGTTGCTCGAATTGTCAGGACAGACTCCGTATCGGGGTTTTTCTAGGTTTTGAAAACATTTTTTTGCCAACTTCAACCTATTTTTACACGAAATATAATAAGTAATAAAATAAAGTAATTAATAGGTTTTGATCTCGGTCAGGTTGTTTAAAACTTTGTTCAAGTAGATTTCTAAAATTTTGCCAATTTTTGGTCGTAAATTGACCTCAAACATAGGTGGTTGGGGCAGTTTCGAACATTCAGAAATCAATTTTTTTTCGATTTTGTAACTCGTTTTTCGTCATGCACCGTATTAATAAATTATACAAGAAGAAAATGACGAGGGTTAGGTTGTCTATGTACTAAAGAAATTGGCTCGTGAAACGGTAGAGTGAAGCGGCAGGAATTTTGCTGTGAAGTCGACCCTCCAGGTAGTTGCTGCTTCTGATATTGATGCTACTGCTGCTGCCCGGCCGTTGCTGCTGCGGCGGGTTCTGTCAGCTATGGCACGGTGGAGGGGTAGCGTACGGCCATGTGGAGCGACACTAGTGTTAGGGTTTTTTAGACTTTTTTATAAGTAAATATATATAAAGAGAGGGAGAGAGTTGGTAAGGGGGGACGCGGGTTTGCTCGGGTTGTGGAGTTGTATTGCTCCATAGGGAACATTAGCTGTATTTCTTTTTTATTTTTTTAGAATATATTTTAATAAATTTCAAACTCAATAAATCTCAGAAAATATTTATATTTATTTACTTATTGCTATTATTTTTTATTTTTTTAAGAGAAGATCATAATAGCATCTATATATTTTAGTACATATGTTCTCTATTCAAAAATCAATATAATAAGTACATATTATATCTAAAAAAATTTAATACTATATATCTTATATATTAATGCATAGATTCTTAAACCAATAAAAGAATTTTAGGGGGTTCACACCTGCAAAAGAATTTGTTCAGTCAGCAAAACGGACGCTCCGAAAAATACGGAACCACATGGGTGGCCAATTGAAGAAGAAAATAGATATGTAGGGCTTCATTTAGTTTTGCTTTTGCGACAAACGGACGTCGAAAAGTATAAGTATAAGAAACCTCATATACAAGTCATCTTACATGCTTTGACAAATTCAGCACAAGTTTGATCGACTTTGGGTGCCTTCCATGCCTTGTACCGACCAAACAGGGATTCATGGCACCTTGGGCAGGTGCTGGGCTGTAAGGGGGTGTCTTAGGTTCGACATAAAGGTGGTAGAAGGGTTGGAGGTGGTCGGAAAGTTGGGTTTCTATCGGGTAGAAAAATATGTGCAAAAATTGAAAAGAAAATAGGAGGGACGCTTGGTTTTGATGGGTTTCGGGAAGTGAGAGGGGCCGGCCACTATTTAAAATATAAAGAATTAATGTTTGGTAGGATTTGGTTGAGATTTGATAGAGATTTCAACAGATATGCAAGATTATGTAACAAAAGATTTGAATTATTTCCAAAAATGGAAAGGAAAGATTTGATTGAGTTTAAACCTATTTGGCTATACAAATTCTAAATTAATCCTAATAGGTTATGGCAATATAGTATATGCTCTACCAAGGCTAGCTGGACTAGTTTTGGGCCAGTATTATTTATTGAACTGAAATAGGCTCCAAAAGTCTAATAATTAGGTATTATGTGCCATTAGAAAATAAATAGCACATAAAAACTCTATTTAGTAGGACACTGTTGGCATGTGTGTAGTAGGCACAAAATATGTCAAAACTATATATTGGGTAGAAATGTTTGGATTAGGTTTAGGCCTCAAATCGGAATTGGAAAATATATTGAATTTATTGTAAGGGTAAAATGACTATTTTGACCCTAAAGTTGTGCAAGAAGAATATAATGCATATGGAATCATTTAGAACATGAATAATATGAAACTTGTTTCGACAAGTTGGCTAATGCTATGCTTCACAAACTAAATCTATGGTAAAGTGTATTTATAATCAAAATTTAAATATAAAATATACTTTAATAAATAAAAAACCACATTAAATAAAATAAAAATCCTAAAAATCAGGGTGCTTACAATCTACCTACCTTAAAAGAATTTAGTCCTCAAAATTAAATTATGCTCACTAATAAAGAATAATGCTAACGCAACTAGGAATAGCTCAAAGGGGTACGCTATGTCATTCTCCTATCGCGTCTGCTTAATAGTATGATTAACAATCCATGATTTCTAGTCTATAGGAGCTATGTAATTCTTACCAGTACGCCTAACCCTTTTATGCTTGTCTACTGGATAACGAGGTATGCTACTACTTAACCATGCTTACATATGCCACATTGGCAACCACTTAACTATTAAATAATCTTCTAGTCATGGTTGCTAATAGGTCCTTTCTAAGTTATTCCCCTTCCATATATAGGTATGTACAGTCTAAGACAGTCCTATCCACTCTACACTCTATCCCAAGATAGACACTTTGGTATAACCTATCGTCCTGTAGCCTTTTAATAGGATTTTCTGTAGTAAGATTTTTTGGGCTATTGTCCATTGTAACTCTATTCTTGACATATGACTAGTATAACAATTTCTACATTGTTCAAGCAAAACTTCCTCCACCTCGATGCAACCATAAATTTTTTGTGAGGTTCTGTATCTATCTTAAGTACAGTGCTTATGGACTCATTCTATTCCTAACAAGACTTTCGAATCCTTTCACTATAGTCTTCCACATGGGTGATCACGCTCTAAATAGGGAACCGTATCTAATTCTAAAATTTTACCAGATATTCCCCCAAGTTACTCCAATCATTTCGATTGAGAACCTTATCTTATCTTCTTTACTAAACCAAATTAAACTGTGATATACCTCTACCCCATCTCTATCTAATCATAGGTAAAATTGTAGAACGGTTGCAGTCTATTGCTCGTAGAGTCTCTTATTGGATTAAGTCCCCCATATGAGTTCTATACTGCCAGTCTAGTTCACTCGATCTACCAAATAGATACGCCTATCCTACCCCTATTACCTTAAATAATCAATCTCGTTTATGATGTTCTAATAACTGCCTTCTATTCTATGATAAAATACAATCCAAAGGAGTGTCGAGCACGAGCATTATGTCTTTCGAAATAGGAAAATTCGAGAATTCATGGTAAGGAGTTCAAGAAAGATGATCTAATATAATTTTTGAGTTCCAAGGGCAATAGAGGAAATGAAAAGAATTAAGTAATTGTAAATTAAGATCCTAATATACTATCATATTGCAGGCTCGTTCGGTACAGTAACATAAATGAAAGGCTTACTCGACCTGCATGGGCCACCAAAAAAGATATAACACCCAATCCTAAAATACGAGGACCGTGATACGTAAATATGTCAGCTACGTATCAAGTGGACTCCAGCCCAACTCGAATACATATAAGCTGTCTAGAGGTCAAATCTAACTATATTTCAATCCACGTGATATCATCTCAAGTAAGAACCAAGTGTACCAATGTTGATCAAACAGTAATACACCAATTCCACAAGAATAAAATACCAAAAAAGACAATATATAATAAAGTTGGCCAGACATTAATACAATTGTCTGAAAAAGCTCATAACAAAGAAATAAAGCTTGTGAAACTAGGCTATAACAACAGAATAAAGTCAGGAAAAATTAAATGTAATGCCGGAGAAATATAATGAAAACATCAACCAAAACATATATACCTGAAATCTTGAAGATGTAACCGTTAATCACCAACTATTCTATAAAATAGCTCAGCAACAACTTAGAGAGATCACCAAGTCCTCAGGAGACATAGCGAGGTACATAATATATAAGCCAAGTAACAATAAAAAGAATATCTACATAATGAAGGGTAACTACCATGATAACTAAGTACAAAATGCAGTTGAGGAAATCCTGATACCATGCCCAGCCATGCAGGCAATCACCCATGGCACCGTGTTGTGATACCGATGGATGAACGATTAAAAAACTCCAAGGCTCTACTACATAGATCGAGGCACATGCAAGTAAACAAGCTCCACACAAGGAAGCATAACCAGAGTCAAAATGGTCAGATATTTCGGTAGAGTCCTCCCCACCCCATGCTCGAGACTACCCAGTCAAGTATAAATCAGATACCAGTAACAAGTCACGCGAGCTAGTACTACATGCTATTACATAGTCCATAGCCATGAATATCTCATGTCAGACTCCATATCATATTATCATCATCCATCGTATCCATATCATATGGTCCGTCGTGTCAATGGACACAAATTTAATATAATGTCATTTTCACTACCACTTTTCTAAATAGGAGTAATTTTATAATTTTATATTATTTTATTTTTTGCATATTTATTTATTTAATATTGTGTATAATTATTATTTAATTTGTGTTAGTTAATAAGGTTAGAGACTAGCCTAATTGTAAGACTTGTGTTAGTAAACCAACTAGAGAAGACACTAGATTATAGCCCAATAATTAGCATGACATGCCAAATTAGCATGACATGCCACATGGACAAACTCATTGGAGTAGGCCCAATTAAAACCATTAGTCATGACCAAGGTTGTAAAAATCGCTAGTCGGCCGCTAGTCGGTTTGTGGGGACTACGGATTAATCGGACTACTCGAGGACCAGTTGGGGACTAGTCGGTTTAGAATTTTTAATGAATATATATATATGTAATATGTTATAAAAAATATTTTAAAAAATAATATGTTAATTGTTGAACTTTTAGTTATTGCAGTGCATTTTCTTATTCATTATTTTGCACAAATTTCTATTTCGATAAATCTTTAAATAATATGGTAACAACTTACTATTTTGCATGGAGAGTTACAGCCGCAGTAGCAAGCAAAAGCAAAAAAAAAGTAACAAGCAAAAATAAAAAAAAGAGCCACAACAACAGTAGCAAAGAGATAACAAAGAAAAAGTAAAAATAAAAAAAAGAGTAGGCTAGTCACTTTTTTCAAAAATAGAAAAAAGACAGCAACAAAGTAAAGAGTCGACGGCGACTGCCTTGATGAAGTCGACGGCAGCCCAGACCAGTACCAATTTAGCCAATTTTTGGATGGACCAGCCCCTAATCGAGTCGACGGTGGCCGACAAGTGACTAGTCGGGGACTAGCCCTTAGTCGAGTCGGCGGCGACCGACTAGCGACTAGTCGGGGACTAGTCGGCCGTTTAGAGGGATTTTTACAACACTGGTCATGACCATTTAATTAAAAAAGAGATCAGACTATTTACCGAAATAGGTTTATACCCTTTTAAGCATTTAATTAGCCACATGACAACATTTAGAGGACATTTTAGACAATATAGATTTGCACAAACCCTAGCATATGGTCAATCACAAAAGGATAAGGCCTCCATCATTTCATTTCATTCCATTGTTCTTTTTCTCTCATCATTTTGGTGTTTTTCCCCAATTTGAGCTATTTCCCCACCAATCCATCTCAATTCCACTCAATCTCTCATCCATCCCTATCATTATATTCACTAGAAGGAGCCTAGGATCTTGGATACTAGGAGCGCAATAAGAGGAGTCCATTTGTTAGGAACTACGTGTCTGGATCGTGTCTATTTGACTTTTTATTGAGAATCCATCTTCCAAAAGGTATACATCTTATTTTTCTCTCTAAACAATTTTAATTTATGTTATTTGACCCTTAGGAATTTAGTAATGGACTAGGACTACCCATAGGAAGATTTTTGAGACTCAAATGACTCTTCATGTAAAAGTAATATTGGATTTTGTGCCATTTTTAGGGGAATTTCGAGAATGCTGCACCAAGTGTTTGTTATTTGGTTTGTTTGATCTATTTAGATTAGATTTGTTTATGTGTGTCTAGATTCATGTCCACAATTGGATACATTTAGGTCATGTCATGATATGGTAGGACACGGGATCATTTTAGGGATTTTCCCTCCGACACTTGTAATACACATGTCCAATTACACATGACACGTGACACTAGCTTCGATTTGCTCTAATTATGTATATATATATATATATATATATATATATATATATATATATATATATATATATATTAGACTTGCTCATGTAATTCAGTAGGAATCAGACAAGGTTTGGTATAGATATCTTGGCCGTACCACAAGCGTATCGTAGAATAGTCCTATACGGGGGTGATGCGTACCAAGTGTTTGTGTTTCGGCCTATCTGTGTGTGTCTTATGGATTAGCATGTGTATGTGCCCTCATTAGACTAGTGTGTGTGTGTGAGTAAATACTTGATAGTGCCTAGGTAAATATATGTGTTATAAATGGGTATGTGTTGTGTTATGCAGGGGTGTGTGGATACCTAAAGGCATTTGTGTGTGTCCTATGTATACTCATGTGTGTCTTATGAGTGTGTTAGTATGTATATTGTTGTGTCATATAGATATATACATAGGTGCGTACCCATGTTCATAGGTGAGTGTGTATTATGAGTGATAATGTATTAGTGTGATGTTGATGTCAGTCATGGGTAGGGGTTAGTGACAGTATGTGTAATTGAATAAAGGGAGGGTATTAGTTGGGTATGTTTAGGTACAGTTAAGAGTGTATAGATAGATAGTTAGATAGATTGACATTTAGATAAATTGGTGGATGGTTATATGGTTGATAGCTAGATAGAGGAGTGACAGAGAGGTAGGGGAAATGCATACTGTACTGCTAGTAGCAGTGGCGACATGCTATGTTAGTGAATTGAAGGCAGCAACATCAAGAGGCAGAGCTGTATCAGGGTTCAACAGCAGTGAGGGTGGTACACTTGCACCAATGCACAAGTATGCATAGGATATATGGAGTATTTGTGCTGCCACTCTTGGCAGTAGGGCATGTCTACTTGTAATAGTTGGTCGAAAAGGAGACAGGGGCCTATACAGGTGAAGGGAGCTGCTGCCCTTAGCAGTAGCAGGTGAGTGCACTACTGTGCACTTGACAGTAGGTGCACACATGTGTGCCCTGATCTTGTGAACTGCAGCTCTTGGCAGTAGTGGAATAGGAATGATTAGCAGTAGTCACCTAGGTAACAGGGGGTCAAGAGGGTGTGTGTGTGTGTGTATATATATATATATATATATATATATATATATATATATATATATATATATATACCCAGAACTCTCAATACGTCCAACACATACATGAGCACACAAGACATACACATTCCAATCTCTAACACACATGCATACTGATCCACAAATCCTGTGCACCTACACTCATAAATATCCATAACAACTGTTGTTGTGCTGCTTCCCTGCGAGAAGTGCACAGGTGCCCAAAATAGGGCCAGTTAAGGCCACACTGACCTGGACCGCAATGGCCCCCCTTTGATGTTTACTTAAACTCTTATACATGAAGCTCTTACTCCTACTGTTGTCGTTGCCCCTTGCTGCACTAGCATGCCTTGGCTGCATACATGCTAGTGCTGCCCCTACCTATTGTTGTCCTTCCACTGTTGCACAACTAAGTGCTGTGCAGGTCCTGCCTCCCATTCCTGATGTTCGTAAATTCTATCCTCTGCACACATGTGCACAGGTGAACTCATACTTGCTGCTGTCTACCTTAAGTCCTACCCACCAATCTATCTGTCCATCAAGTCATCCCTCTAACTATATATATATATATATATAAAATATATATATATATATATATATATATATATATATATATGTTTTATATATATATTTATATATATATATTTTAATATATATATATATATATATATATATATATATATATAAATATATATATATATATATATATATATAATATCTATTATATATATAATATCTATTATAATATATAGAAAAAAAATATATATATATAATATCTATTATACAAAACACAAAGGTTTTTGAATCTAGGGCTGACTGTGCCAAGATAAAGAGTGGTTGGGATTTAATCTTGGTGAATCAACGGTTGTGGGGTTTTATGGGGAATCCAAAGAGTGGGGTTTGCACTCATAATGGTTGTGGATGAGCATTATTGAGAGTGGAGTTTTATGGAGAATCCAAAGAGTGGGGTTTACACTCATAATGGTTGTGGATGAGCATTATTGAGAGTGGGGTTTTATGGGGAATCCAAAGAAAATTCACATCCAGCAGTGGTTAGGATTTAATATTTTGATGGGGGCCTCATAATTATTATTGTTCGTTTAAAATTGGGGGTCCAAGATTTTGAGGGGGAATACCTTAAATGTAGATAATGCCTAGGTAAGGGCATTAGGCATAGATAAAGGTGTTACATATGTGGCATAATTAGGTAATTGGTTTTACCTATATGTGTAGGTAATGGAATTACCTAGGCTATATTGAGTAGGTAATGTAGTTAGTGTCTTGGACATAGGTATTGAGATTACCTATGTTATTTGTCATTTGGCATAGAATAGGGTTAAGGTAAGATTTGTTGTATTTACCTATATGTTGGATATTGGTACTAGAGTTAAGGTATAAGTAAGATACATAGATACTTGCGTAATTTTGCTCTGGTATTGTATCATAGAGTCTATGGGTATTCAATATAGTTAATTAAATAGGGTATTGACCTAGTTTTGACTAGAATACCTTGGTATGGCATGGTATGGACCCAAAAACCTAAATGTGATAGGTCGACCTAGTTTAGGAAGGTATTGACCTAGTTGACCTAGTTTGACTTGGAAATAACTTGGAGACCTAGTATTGAGCTAGTATATCATATTTATAATTAAAAACACCAATTGACTTTGATATTCCTTATTTAGGTCTTCGAGGCACCGTATCGGATATTGTTGATACTTCACACCGGATCTCAGGCGAGTATATTCTTTGATAATTTTTCGTTCATGTTATCTTCTATGTTTCTTATATTTAGTGTAGATATCATTGATTTCTTGACACATTGGTTACACGGATTGGTATTTCTAGATTACATCATGAGATATTATTCTTTGTATATCTTGGTGTACCTTGTGTAAGCCTTGTTGTTGTTCTTTTGTATTGTATGGACATCGATTTCTGCGAAAGCTCGTGACCTTCTCAGAGAATCCCGTATCATAATATACTATGGTTGGATCAACTATACTAGTCAGGGCGGGGAGTATTAGCGTAGATATGTGATCATGTCCTCCTTATATCAAATCTTGTTCCTTGAATAGTGTTAATCACACAACGAAAGTATGATTAACCAGGCCATAAACTCGTGTATCAAGTTCCTAAGCCGATCATATGTCGAAACTAGTGCTCATTCACATAGATAGCTTATTTATTGATTCTTGTACATGATATATCCTATCTCTTACTCTTTTACTTAGTTACAGTTTTATTCATACAATGTTACATTGATGTACATGTTACTTTATTCTTCTCTATTCTTTTTATTTATTGTTACATAGTCTTTAACATTTACTGTAACTATTATTAGAGGTGTACTTCGCTCCAATCCTGACTGGATATATTTTTCAGACGATTCAGATGACGAATGCCCTACTTACTACGGCCCATAAGATGTTGTAGGCATAGACCAGGAGACTCTGATTTATGAGGGTTCAGCTCCAGCCGAGGAGGCTTATTTAGCGACTCAGTTAGGCTAGATTTGGTTTGGATTTGTCTCCAACTTTATGACTGTTGGCCTGTTATTATTTTAGACTTGTATTTAAGATAGTTGACTCCGTGACTCTCTTGACTTATACTATGTTATGATACTTCTCCTAGATATTTTATATCATGTCTTTATCTTATTCGTGCCATTTATCTTCCTTATCGTTATTGTGATTGAGTATGAATATTATCATTACTTTTCCTCCGCTTGGAGAAGATTATTTTGACAAGTTATGATATTTGTATTGTTAGTTAGCTTAGTAGACCTAGAGAGCGTTCTACTGCCGATATTGCGACATAGGGTGGGCGTCGTCGCATACTTGTGCCCCTATATTGGGGGCAGGTCGTGACACACTTTTAGTGGCAGCTTATGCAGGGCAAGAAGTCACAAGCAGTACGATATCGTAGTGGTGCTCGACTTATAGTGACGTTACGAGCCTGTAATATATATATATATATATATATATATATATATATAGGATATAGGCTATAGGCTAAGGGATACTCAATCGCAATTAGGAAAAACTTCCAATCTATTATTTCTATGCAACTGTCCTAACATTGACATTGATTCTTTGAACTATAACTGTTATTTTTTGAATATATTCTATCTTGTGCCATACTGACTTCTTCCTTTCGATCCGTCTTCAGGATGCACCTAAGACCAGATCACCGTGTTCGTGACCAGCAGCTTCTAGTGGATCTGTGACGTCCCGCAGGCCTGCTCTAGTCACTTCTTCATGAATTAGAGTATCAGCTGCCTTCGGTGGTGCTCCTCCTCCAGTATAAAGGATCGCTCCCGAGGTCGCTGTTGGCTCTCCTCCACCAGTGCAGCGAGTCATACCCGAGGTTGTTGCGGGTGTTCCTCCTCCTGTGCAGCGAACTGCTCCATCTGTTCTAGGAGATCTTCCTCCTCCACCTCTAGTGCCTACTAACATAGGTAGACATTTGCTTATTTAGAGAGATGCTAGAGGTATAGATGGCTTAGTCTGAGGTGCACCATAGGCTGACAGATACGATACGACAGGGTATGGAGAGCGTCCATCAGCTCCCTCTATCTGCTCTAGAGCGGGGAGCTCCTATCCAGCAATAGGATGTCCAGCTTGGGCCGATTAACATACAAGATTTCAAGAAGTTGGGACTGTGGGACTTCAATGGAAAAGAGGGCATCATTTATGCAGATGACTGGCTTGAGGATATCACAAGGCTTATAAAGGAGTCCCGTCTTGCTGATGACTTGAGGGTTGAAGCAGTAGGGCTTCAGGTACTGGATATTGTTCGCACCTGGTTCATAAATGAGTTGACACTTGCTAAAGAGGGTCATACCTGGGTCATACCTGGGCAGAGTTCAAGGACCTCTTCAATAATAAGTTCTTCTCGTCTGCATAGAAAAATAGGTATACAAGTCTCATATTGATCCGACGTTAATAGTCATCAAATTGTGTAATTGTTTCGTACCTAAAACAAATAATTTTAAACAAACAATAAATCTGGAAAATTTTTGTAAATATATTAGAATATGGATTTTCATAACAAAACATATACAACATTTTATTTAGAAAAGTTCCTTTAAAATACAAGTCCAAAAGGACATGTAAATCCTAGGTTTCTTGGTGATCCGACAACAATACGACGCACACAAATTTTATTAAAATATGAAACCTCAACCAAGTGGCACAAAAGCATATGTAATAGAAAGATTATGATGTCTAGAGTATTACGAAAAATATTTGAGATGTTGAAGTGCTCCACAAGTCGCCAAAAACACACCCGTAAAAGAATTGGTTCAGTCTGGACACCATGTAGCAAAACGGATGCCTCGGACAAACTGTACGAAAACACATTGTTAGCCAACTAGAGATAAAAATAGACACGTTGGGTTTCACGTTAGTTTTGGTTTTGCGAGAAAGGAACATCAAAAAGTATATAAAACCATGTGTACAAGTCAGTCTACCTATTGTGACGAATTCAGCACATGTTCGGTCGACTTCGGGTGTCTTCTACGCCTTGTACCGACCAAACAGGTACTTGGCTCCTCGGGAAGGTGATGAGGTGTTAGGGGGTGCCTTAGGGTTGAGATGAAGGTGGTAGAAGGGTTGGAGGTGGTCGGGAAGTTAGGTTTCTGTCGGGTAGAAAAATATGTGCGAAAATAAAATAAAAAATAGGAGGGACGCTCGGTTTGAATGGGTTTTGGGATATACGAGGGGTCGGTTGTTGGCCCATTGGTCATGATCACATCTGATTTTGATAATCAATGTCAACTTTGGTTGATACGCAAAATGTATATACAACTACAGGAATACAAGTCATTCAAGACAAAACCCGCTTAGTCAATTACGCAGATGTTCACCCGTTTCCTTGATATTACTAATCCTCTACAATCCCTTGGAAAGGATTACAACAATCATGAGAAGATCAGGAAGGTGTTGCGGGCTCTAATCAAGAACTGGAATCTGAAGGCCACCACGATCATAGAAGAAAACAACCTCACTACGATGATATTGGAGACACTTACGGGAAAGCTCATGACCTATGAGCTGTACTTACATGACTTTGAAGAGGCAACTCCCAAAGAAAAATCAATCGCCTTCAAAGCTCAAGCCAGAAGAGTCTCATGCAATAATTCTGACGAAAAAGATTTCGATGGTGATGAAGAGGCCGTACTAGTCAAGAACTTCAGAAAATTCTTAAAGTTTGAGCAATCAAACCTAAAAGAAACTATCTACTTCGGATTCAAAAAGTCAGGGCACATGAAAATGACTATCCACTAATGAAGAAAAGCAGTCCATATGACCGATCCAGACCGAGCAAAAAAGCCAGAACTTGTCGAAAGTGAAGCCAGTGGGTCAGAAGAGGAGGACAGTCCAACAGAAGTGCAAATGTCTATTTAATAGCATAAGATAAGGTATCAGAAAACCCTCTCTATGATGATTTTATATTCGATCAGTTAGAAAATGCATTTAGCGAACTACCTAAAGAACACATAAATATGTTGGACAAGTATAAATAGTCTCGCAAGAAGATTAAGGCATACATAATCGAATTAGTTAGATTGTCTTATCTTTTTGAAGATACTAAAGAGATACCTACTACCGGTAACATAGGGAGATAGCCAAGATCAGATTGGACTATCATGAGACTGCCCTCACTTTAGAACAAAAAGACCGAGAATATGTCAAAGTGCAAGCGCTATATGACATACAGAAGAAGAGACAACTAGTCACAGAGAAAAGGCTCACGGATATGACTGCAAAATTCAAAGAGTCTTGTGCCATCTCTAAAAAGTTAGAGATCAAATTAGGCAAATAGGTCACTCATGTTACACAGCCTAAGGTTAGTCCTAACACTAAACATGTATCACAAAGGACTAAACCAAAGAAAGCACATAAGCAACACGCACCTCATAAATATACTTTCATTTACAAGTTTCTAAGAAAGACATATAAGAAGCATGTCAACACATAAAGCACTATTTAAAAAAGCACATGCACACACTGTGGTGAACACGGGCATATATTACAATATTGTAGAGCTAGAAAGCTAGTTGACACAATGTACTTGCTTAGATTCCAAAAACTAATCATGCTGGACCCTTGAAGAAATGGGTACCAAAGGTTACATCTACTCATTTTGTAGGTGGACCCTCAACCTTCTCATGCTAAAAGCAAGTAGATTCTCGATAGCGGATGTTCGTGACATATGACAGGTGATGCATCATTATTCGCTAAGTTATCGATGAAGAGAGAAGGGTATGTTTCCTTTGGCAATAATCCTTGAGGTAATATTATAGTAATTGGTACTATTGGTATGTCTCCCTACCCAGAATAAAAGACGTTTGTTTAGTCGTAGAATTGAAACATAACCTGTTGAGCATACGTCATTCGGCATATAACGATTATGTTATCAATTTTTGGAAAGACAAATATTCTATATATAAAATATCTACCGGTAATCCCGTATATGAAGGGATAAGGAAATACCAAGTTTATGTTTTCTTTCTAGAACGTACTAACAGTACAGGTAAGTGCCTGGTAGCCAATCCGAATGAAAGTTGACTATGGCACATGAGGCTAGGGCATGCAAACATAGATACTATCTCAAGGCTATCGACTAAAAAGCTGGTAAAAGGACTCCCAGAAATTGCCTTCAAGAGAGATATGGTACGTTCAGACTGTGAAAAGAACAAAACAACTAGGTCATCCTTTAAATCCATCAACACTGTAAGCACTTGTAGACCCTTGCAATTGATTCATATGGATTATTTATTCCCAATACAGTCGCTAGTCTTGGCGGTAAGCTCTATGCTTTTGTTATAGTTGATAATTTCTCTCGATTTACTTTGGTTTACTTTTTACCTAAGAAAAGTGATGCCATTTTTGAATTTCAAGTATTTTGTAAAAAGGTACAAAACAAAAAAGGCTTCATGAGTACTCAAATCTGAAGTGATCACGGTAGCGAATTCGAAAGTACCGATTTCAAAAAGCTCTGTGATAATAATGGATATTACCATAAGTTTTCTCGTCCTAGAACTCCTCGACAAAATGGTATTATGGAGCGAAAGAATCATACTTTTAGCGATATGGATAGAGTTATGCTTAATCAGCATAATCTTTCTATATATTTTTGGGCAGAAGTTGTAAGTACAGCCTATCATATTTTGAATAGGGTGTTAATTCGACCTATATCGAAGAAAATCCATTAAGAATTGTGGTTTGGAAAAATTCCAAACATTTTTTAATTTAAAGTTTTTGGTTGTTGTTGTTTTATCCTTAACACCAAGGATAACTTGGGCAAGTTCGACTCGAAGGCAAACGAGGGGATATTCCTCGGGTATGCTTCCAAGAGTAAGGGATATAGAATTTTTAATAAAATATCTATGATTGTTGAAAAATATATTAATGTTTCTTTTGATGAGCTCAATAGTCAGAGATATAGCGACAGTGATGACGAAGATGCACAAAAATAATCTAAGGTACCTGAAAATACTGCTACTGTCATGCCCTGAATCAGCAAACCGTTCATCCCCGGTCTTATTTTGCCGATTCGATCGTCCTCGCTAAGGCTTGATGCGGTACGAGTCTGGAATTGTACTCGTACAAGGCAAGAACGTTACGTTGATTTTTATATTAATACGCCAAGTTGAAACTTCACAAATCACATCAGAATATAAGACGCAGTATAGGTAGATAGAAATTTGCTTTTCATTCATAGCTTTCAACGAAGTGCAAGTCGTAATTACATTGGATGCCGTTGCGGCTATATTCATTGAAAACAGAAAGAAATATACTCGACAAGCTGCCTGAACTAACACTTGTCGTTCCATACATTTGCCCCTTTATACATAAGCCGTCGATTGAATTCGCTTCAAAATACTTCAGCATAGGAAGAGCTTCAAAATGCCTCTCCGCACTTCAGCTTTAGTTTAGAGCATCCGTCGCACCTGGGGAAATTGGAGGAGGGGATTAGCACACTTGCTAAGTGGACGAGACGAACCAACTCGTCTAAACCGTCTCTGATTGTTAAGATTGGCATGCTTTAGAGTTGTCTTTCTATTTAGAACTAAATGAATTCAGTTCATATCGATAGCCATCTTTGAGAAATAAAGCATACAGTAAAGAATAGTGATTTATCACATTTCTTGCCACGGCCGTGCTCGTCCCTGCATAAATCAAAGATAGTAATTATACCTGCATAAGACAATAGATGAGCATGCTACTATCTTACATGTGGTCATTGGTGTTATACACCACTAGGGACTTAATCGAAATTGGCATGTGATGCTACCCTTTCAGCCCAGGTTGCAAGCCTTACTGAAGGTCCCGCATGCCTCGCGCCAAAGTACGATAAATTATTCCCCTAGGATGAATCAGTTCCGATGCACTGGATACCGTTTCGAGGAAAACAAACTTGTGCAGAAGCTGTCCATGACCATGCCTATGCGTGAACAGTTTAATATATGCAAAAAGTTTTGTATAGCGCAAACAGTATCGAACGACATTATCATTTTTTCCAACTCATGCAATGATTCATTTTCTACAAAGCTATGCTTTCGATTTAGTGTCCCGTAGGCACCAAATTGTTCGAGGCATCATAACCCATGATCAACATTTCATATCATTTTGTAGCACGTGAAATAGTCTATCTTTTTACTAGAACCTTAAACTTTTCCATTTATGTGAGAAATTTGTATTTTTCAGAGTAGATTACTTTAAATCGATACGTTTTTCTCGAGTTCTTGACCTTAGTGGATTGACATGCATTTAACTTGGCATCGTCGATTTGAATGAATTCGAGGCAAAGGAAATTCGTTTGCGAGACAGAGTAGAAGGAAGGGCCGAATCACCCACCGAGTTCTTTGATCGTGCCGACCGTCGAAGTGCTTCGCAACGTTCAAGCTTTAGTTACACGAGCTCCTGCAATGGCACCAACACTTTGTTAGGATTCCTTCTTTTTCTTTTTCTTAGAAATTTGTAAATTGTATCCTGAAAAATGACGCGAAAGCACTTCATCAAAACCCAGCGGCAAAAGTTCCAAGAAGACCATACAGCGGTCCGGTCCCGTTGAAGGGACTCTTATATAGAGCTCACTCGCCGAGACGCAGCCCGCTGTATCTAGGACTTATTCCAACAGAAGTCGTTCCATTAGTTTGATCGATTCTCATAACATCTATCCAAATCGATTTGATCGATGCCGCAAGGTGTTATCGTTTACCAAGCTCAGCGATCGAGTTAGATGGCCATCTAAGTTCCCGACCGATCTGACTTGGCACTAGCATATTATGAAGTCCATCGCCTATCGAAGCGGGGCACTGTATAATATACCACTATAAAAAAATTTTGTCCCAAAACTTAAGAACAAGGGTCTGACCTTAAATTAGGAAAACAATGAAGGGTACTTTTCCTTCATCTCCGCCTCTATTTCCCACGTCGACTCTTCAACTGAATGGTTCCGCCAAAGCACGCGGACCAAAGACATCGACCGATTTCGTAACACCTTCTCCTTACGGTCCAAAATTTGAATAGGCTCCTCCGAGTAAGAAAAGTCAGTACGTAGCTCCAACTGATCGAAGCTAACCACATAACTTGGATCGTGCACGTATTTTTGAAGTTGTGAAACATTGAAAACATCATGCACATCAGCCAAGGAAGGAGGTTGTGCTATCCGATAAGCAACAGTTGTAACTCGCTCGATGATCTCGAAGGGGCCTACAAATCTCGGGCTCAACTTGCCTTTAACGTTGAACCGCATCACACCGTGCATGGGCGTTACTTTCAGAAACACGTGGTCCCCGACCAAAAATTTTAGTGGTCGTCGACGAAGATCTGTGTAGCTCTTTTGTTGACTTTGCGCGATACGGAGTCTATCTAGAATCAAGCGGACCTTTTCGACGGCCTGCTCTACCAGTTCCGGTCCAAGCACTTGTCGATCTCCGACTTCATCCCAGCATATTGGCAAACGATACTTTCTCCCATATAGCGCTTCATATGGAGCCATCTGAATGTTCGATTGATAAATGTTGTTATACACAAATATTGCAAGCGGCAAATGCGTATCCCAACTAGTCTTTAGGTAGATCGCACACAGGCGCAAAATATCTTCTAAGATTTGATTTACCCTCTCCGTCTGACCATCGGTTTGGGGATGATACGTAGAACTAAAGTTTAGTTTGGTCCCCATCGCCGCTTGTAGGCTCGTCCAAAAATACGATAGAAATTGCCCGTCTCTGTCCGAAATTATTGAGGCCGGTATCCCGTACAGTCAAACAATCTCGTCGATGTAGATTTGCGCTAACCGATCGATGCTCCATCCTACTTTAATTGCGATAAAGTAGGCCGACTTGGTCAATCTATCAACAATGACCCAAATCATATCATTTCCCTGCGGCATCTTCGGAAATCCCACAATGAAATCCATCGAGATGTTGTCCCACTTCCACTCGGGAATGGTGAGGTTCTGTTGCTCTTCGCCTGGCCTTTGGTGTTTTGCCTTTACTTGTTGACACGCCATGCACTGCGACACGAATGTAACCACGTCTTTCTTTATGCCGTGCCACCAAAAGTTTGTGCGCAATTCCTTGTACATCTTGGTGCTTCCAGGATATAACGAGTACTTCGCATAATATGCCTCCGTCAGAATTTATTTTCTGAGTTCGGCAGTTTCAGAAATGCAGAGCCTTCCCTTTAGTCGCATCGTCTTGTCTCCGTCTTCCGCAAAGTCAGTCGCCCTTCCTGTTGGAATCAGCTCGTGCATCTTCTTCAATAATGAATCGCCCTTCTGTGCGATCTTTATTTTGCTAAGCAAGGTCGATCCTAACTTCAACTGAGATAGGTACAGGTGTCGATACTCAATTACGAGTTTGATACCCATCACTTCAAGGTCTCGTCGTATCTCCTTATTTATGGCTAGTGTTCCCATAAACATTCTGCTAAGCGCGTCGGTTACCACGTTTACCTTTCCCGGCGTATACTCGATCGTTAGCTCGTAATCTTTTATGAGTTTGAGCCAACGTCGCTGCCGTAGGTTGAGTTCTCGTTGCATAAACAAGTATTTCAGCCTTTTATGATCTGTGTAGATTCTACAAGCCATACCATAGAGATAGTGTCGCCAGAGTTTCAACGCAAATATGATCGTCGTAAATTCTAGGTCGTGTTTCGGGTAGTTTTTCTCGTGCTGCTTCAACTGCCATGAAGCGTAGGCGATGACTTTATCTCTTTGCAAGAGTACGCACCCGAGGCCAGTTCCCGATGCATCACTGAATATCTGAAAGCCTTCTGGATCGTCTGAAAGTAGAAGGATTGGAGCTGAGACGAACCATTGCTTCAACTCTTGAAAGCTGGATTCACAGTCGTCACTCCATTCAAATCCTTTTTGGGTGAGGCAAGTCAGAGGCGATGCTAGTTTTGAAAAGCTTCGCACGAATCATCGGTAGTAGCCCGCTAAGCCCAGGAAACTCCGAATGTCGCTAACCGAGGTAGGTCGTTTCCAATCTACCACCGCTTCAATCTTTTTTGGGTCCACCGTGACACCTTCGGCAGAGATTACATGTCCGAGGAATGTCACGCTACTCATCCAGAACTCGCATTTACTCTGCTTGGCATATATTTTGTTTTCACGTAGAGTCTGCAATACCGTCTTTAAGTGTTCTGCATGCTCTTCTCGATTCTTTGAGTAGATAAGGATATCGTCGATAAACATGACTACAAATTTATCGATTTGAGGTTAGAAGACTCGGTTCATCAGATCCATGAAAGCGGTTGGGGCATTCGTCAAACCGAATGGCATGACTAGGAATTCATAATATCCATATCGAGTACGGAAGGCAGACTTTGATACGTCGTTGGACTTGATCTTCAACAGATGATAGCCTGAACGAAGATCGATTTTTGAAAATATTGACGTGCCTTGCAGTTGGTCAAACAAGTCGTCGATTCGTGGCAAAGGATACTTGTTACACACGGTCGCCTTGTTGAGTTCCCGATAGTCGATGCATAGCCGCATCGATCCATCCTTCTTCTTCACGAACAATACGGGAGCTCCCCACGAAGAGACGTTAGGGCGAATAAATCTACGGTCTAGCAACTTTTGTAATTGCACCTTCAGCTCCTTCAGTTCTGCTGGAGCCATTCGGTAAGGTGCCTTTGATACCGGCCGTGTATCCAGAAAGGTGTCGATGTTGAATTCTATTTCTCGATCCGACGGCATCCAGGACATCTCGTCAGGAAAAAAGTCGAGAAAATCTGCCAGAATATTAGTCTGCATTGTGTTTATATTATCCTTTCGCGTGTCTCGAACAGATGCCAAGCATTCCGCACAGCCGAAACGTAACATACGCCTCGCCGAGATTGCCGATACCGTCATTGCCGTCTTCGAGACCGTACCGCACAAATATGAGAACCCTATCTCGCTAGGAAGACGAAATACCACTCTCTTCTCCGTACACTCGATCGTTACAAGACAAGCGCCCAACCAATCCATACCCAGGATTATGTCGTACTCTTTGATGTCTAGTACGATGGCATCCAAGGATAGATTTCTTCCCGGATGCAAATGCGGCCATTCTTACAAATAAAGTTCGCAGGCATATCGACTCCCGACGGAGTGCTAATACAAATGTATATATCTAGTGATTGCATGGTTATTTTATTTTTTCGCATAATCAACAGATATAAAGCTATGTGTCGCACCTTTATCGAATAGTACTCGATCAGGTATATTTTTGTAGAGTAATATACCTGTTACAATAGTATCGGACGCGAACGTCTTATCCCGAGTTAATGCATAGACTCGGCCTGAGCCCCATGGCATTGATTCTACGGGTTGACTGGTACCGCATTCGCACCTTGCAGTGTAGGCACTTTATACGAATTTTGAACATTTCTTGGGGGTGTTGATTTGGCTTTCCCGCCTGATAGAATTGATTAAAGTGGCCTAGCTCGCCACACTTGAAGCATGTTCTCAATTTACAATCGGGTGCTCGGTGTCCACGCTTTCCGTATCTGTTGCAATTTACTGCGACAAAGTGACCTTGATTCTCAGACGTGTTCGGACGCTTTTGTACCCCCGATCCTCCAGCGTCATTAGGTCGCTTGTTGAAATTATTGCAGAAGACAGGCATGGCCCTTTGTGACATATGGCCAAAGATCCGCTCGCTATCATGTGCAGCTTCGTAGGATTCACGATAAGTTTGGCATCGTTGATTTATGACGTCCCTACGCAATTCGTCATTGAGGCCTTGTTGAAAATGCTCGCACCATTCTTCTTTGTTGGACAGGAAGGCGCCGACAAATTTTGCAAGTTTTGAGAAGCTTGTATCATAATCTTTAATAGTCATGTTCCCTTGCCTCAACATCATGAACTCATCCCCCTTCTGTCGATGGATGGCACGAGGAACGTAATGCTCAAGGAAGGCTGCCTTGAATATTTCCCAGAAAATCTTGGTGTTGGGATCGGTTTCACAGATTTCCTGTTTCTTCGCCGCCCACCAGTCGTGTGCTCTCAGTTGTAGCTGTAGCGCCGTACAGGCCACCCTTTGGGACCCTTCGATGCACAGAAGATCGAATAAGTCCTCTATTTCTGCAAGCCATCCCATTATCACGTCGGGCTCTGCTCGGCCATTGAACTTCGTCGGGTTCATCTTGCGGAACTCCTTTACTCTGAGCATGGAAGAAGAGTTTATCATTTGCGGTTGGACTTCTTCTTCGACTTCATCATGAACATCTTGCCTCTCTTCGGATACCACGACCGTTGCCTTCGTATTGTCATTTATCTTGCTTACGATCTACGTTAGGTCATTCATTTTCTTCTGCTACGCATCAAATTGGGCCTTAATTTGCATTTGAAGCTGTTACTGCTGCAGTTCCATCAACTGTAGCATTTTCTCCATGGTCTTCTCGCTAGGGCTAGTGCTCTTTGAGCTCGACGTACTATCCACGGTTTGGTTTGTTGTGTCAGGATTGTTCTTTTTCTTAGTCATTTCTACAAAACAGAGTAAACCCGTTAGTATTTTTCAAAAATATCTACGGGTATACCTGTACGGAACTTTTACTTCACGTAGCATGTCGACAAACATTCAATCGAGCCATCGTAACAGACATTACAACAATGAAACATCTTTCAAAAATCCGAGGAAACATAACTGTGCTCTGATACCAATTTATAATGCCCCGAGTCGGCAAACCGTTCGTCCTCGGTGTTATTTTGCCGATTCGATCGTCCTCGCTAAGGCGTAATGCCGTACGAGTCTGGAATTGCACTCGTACAAGGCAAGAACGTTATGTTGATTTTCATATTAATACGCCAAGTTGAAACTTCACAAATCATATCAAAAGATGCAGTATAGGAAGATAGAAATTTGCTTTTCATTCATAGCTTGCAACGAAGTACAAGTCGTAATTACATTGGATGCCATTGCGGCTACATTGATTGAAAACAGAAAGAAATACATTCGACAAGCTGCCTGAACTAACACATATTGTTCCATACATTTGCCCCTTTATACATAAGTCGTCGATTGAATTGGCTTCAAAATACTTTAGCATAGGAAGAGCTTCAAAATGCCTCTCCGCACTTCGGCTTCAGTTTAGAGCGTCCGTCGCACCTGGGGAAATTGGGGCAGGGGATTAGCACACTTGCTAAGTGGATGAGACGAACCAACTCGTCCAAACCGACTCTGATTGTTAAGATAGGCATGCTTTAGAGTTGTCTTTCGATTTAGAAATAAATGAAGTCAGTTCGTATCGATAGCCATCTTTGAAAAATAAAGTATACAGTAAAGAATAGTGATTTATTACATTTTTTACCACGACCGTGCTCATCCCTGCATAAAACAGAGATAGTAATTATACCTGCATAAGATAATAGATGAGCATGCTGCTATCTTACATGTGGTCATTGGTGTTACGCACCACTAGGGACTTAATCGAAATTGGCATGCGATGCTACCCTTTAAGCCTAGGTTGAAAGCCTTATTGAAGGTCCCGCATGCCTCGCGCCAAAGCACGATAAATTATTTACGCCCCGAGTCAGCAAACCGTTCGTCCCCAGTATTATTTTGTCGATTCGATCGTCCTCGCTAAAGTGTGATGTCGTACGAGTCTGGAATTGCACTCATATAAGGCAAGAACGTTACGTTGATTTTCATATTAATACGCCAAGTTGAAACTTCATAAATCACATCAGAATATAAGACGTTGTATAGGAAGATAAAAATTTGCTTTTCATTCATAGCTTGCAACGAAGTGCAAGTCGTAATTACATTGAAAGCCGTTGCGGCTACATTCATTGAAAACAGAAAGAAATACACTCGACAAGATACTATCTTATATATGGTAATTATACCTGCATAAGACAATAGATGAGCATGCTACTACCTTACATATGGTTATTGGTATTATGCACCACTAGAGACTTAATCGAAATTGGCATGCGATGCTACCATTTCAGCCTAGGTTACAAGCCTTACTGATGGTCCCGCATCCCTCGCGCCAAAGCACGATAAATTATTTCCCCTAGGATGAATCGGTTCCGATGCCCAGGATACCGTTTCGAGGAAAACAAACTTGTGCACAAGCTGTCCATGACCATGTCTATGCGTGAACAGTTTAATATATGCAAACAGTTTTGTATATCACGGACAGTATCGAACGACATTATCATTTTTTCCAACTCATGAACGATTCATTTTCCCCAAAGCCGTGCTTCCGATTTAGCGTCCCGTGGGCACCAAATTATTCGAGGCATCTTAACCCATGATCAACATTTCATATTATTTTACAGCACGTGAAATAGTCTATCTTTTTACTAGAACCTTAAACTTTACCGTTTATGTGAGAAACTTGTATTTTTCAGAGTAGATTACTCTAAATCGAAACATTTTTCCCGAGTTCTTGACCTCAGTGGATTGGCATGCATTTAACTTGGCATTATCGATTTGAATGAATTCAAGGCAAAGAAAATTCGTTTGCAGGACAGAGTAGTAAGAAAGGCCGAATCATCCACCGAGTTCTTTGATCGTGCCGACCGTCGAAGCGCTTCGTAACATTCAAGCTTTAGTTACGCAAGCTCCTGCAATAGCACCAGCACTTTGTTAGGATTCTTTCTTTTTTTTTTGCTTCGAAATTTGTAGATTACATCCAAAAAAATGACGCAAAAGCACTTCATCAAAACCTAGCGGAAAAAGCTCCAAGAAAACCATATAGCGGTCCGGTCTCGTTGAAGGGACTCTTATATAGAGCTCACTCGCCGAGATGCAGTCCGCTGCATCTAGGACTTATTCCAACAGAAGTCGTTCCATTAGTTGCATCGATTCTCGTAACATCCGTCCAAATCGATTCGATCGATGCCGCAAGGTGTTACGTTTACCAAGCTCAGCGATCGAGTCAGATGGCCATCTAAGTTCCCGACCGATCTGACTCGGCACTAGCATATTTTGAAGTCCGTCGCCTTTCGAAGCGGGGCACTACAGCTACCAACGAGAACTATACGAAGAGTCTGCATAAAAAGATGAAATTTATGTCAAACCATCCAGAGACACTTGTTATAGGTGATGTATCAAAGGGAGTAGGTACGCACTCTTACTAGAGATATAGCAGCAAACATAGCTTTTATTTCTTAAGTAGAACCTAAGTCAGTAGCAAATGCTTTTTCTGATGAATTTTAGATTGATGCCATGTAAGAGAAATTTGATTAATTTGAGAGAAACCAAGTTTGGGAACTTGTTCCTAAACCTGTTGGTCAATCAATAATTGGTACCAAATAGGTGTTCCAAAATAAACTAAGTGAGGATGGACATGTTCTACGCAATAAAGCACGTCTAGTGGCACAAGGTTATAATCCAGAAGAAGGAACTGATTATGACAAAACCTATGCTCATGTTGCTAGACTATAGTCTATTCGCATGTTTTGTGCATTTGTATGTTTTCACAATTTTAAACTTTTCAAATGGATGTTAAGAATGCATATTTTAACAGGTTTTTGAAGGAAGAGATTTTTGTGAAGCAACTCCCTGGTTTTGATAATTTTCAAAAACCTAATCACTGTTTCAAGCTTAGAAATGTGCTTTATGGACTTAAACAAGCGCCACGTGCTTGGTACGAATGACTAAGTGCTTTTCTACATAAAAATGGTTTTTTAAAAGGAAGGGTTGATACAAATTTGTTTATCAAAACTTCAGTTGACAATATTTTACTTGTGCAAATTTACGTTGATGACATAAAAAAAAAAATTTCTACTAACGAAAAACTTTGTTAGATTTTACTAAGTATATGGAGAGTGACTTTGAAATGAGTATGATGGGAGAGCTCAACTACTTTCTAAGACTCCAAATCAAACAACACTCGCAGGGAACCTTCATCAATCAAGCCAAGTATACGAAGGACTTACTAAAGAAATATGACTTCGATAACGTAAAGCCTATCGGCACGCCAATGGCTACATTAACTCGACTTGACCTTGTTGAAAGTGGCAAACCAGTCGATCAGTATAAGTATCGAGGTATGATTGGTAGTTTACTTTATTTGACCGCTAGTCGCTCTGATATCATGTTTAGCATTTTCATCTGTGCACGATATCAAGCTAATCCTAGGGAAACACACCTATATAAAGTTAAGCGTATCTTGCGATACCTTAAAGGAATTATTACAGTAGACTTATGGTACCCAAAACCACATCATTAAATCTAATCGGTTACTCAGATGCTGATTTTGCTGGATGTGAAGTAGATCGTAAAAGAACCGGCAGCACGTGTCATTTCTTAGGTAAAGCTTTAGTCACTTGGTTTTACAAGAAACAAAATTCTGTAGCATTATCAACAACTGAGGCTGAGTATATCGCCGTAGGACGTTGTTGTGCTCAAATTTTGTGGATGAAACAAACCTTAGAAGACTATAGTATGCACTATACTAAGATTCCAATTTATTGTGATAATACTAGCACTATTAATCTGATAAAGAACCCGGTTTGTCATTCACGCACTAAGCACATAGAAATACATCACCATTTTTTGCGTGATCACCAACAACACGTGGATATCAGTCTAGAGTTCATTGACACAGATCATCAACTGGCATACATGGTCATAGAACTACTAGCCGAAGATCGTTTCAACTATTTGCGTTTGTATCTCAAGTCTGCGTGTATTTTGAGCTTTCCCTCAAGTCTGCATGGATTCTGAAGTTTTCTTCCTTAAGTCTGCGTGGATTCTAAAGTTTTCTTCACCAAATCTGCGTGGATCCTGAAGCTTCCTGCCCCAAGTTTGCGTAGATTTTGAAGCTTTCTACCCCGAGTCTGCGTGGATTTCGTCTTCAACAAGTCTGCATGGATTTCATCAAATTGGAGTACGTGGCAGCCATGCCACTGATCTCTCGCCTGCGTGTCCTGTAACTTGCACACGACTCATGCATGATCGCCATGTGTCCAACAGTTACAGGCCACGTCCAGTAACTGCTCACAACCTTGCGTATGTTAAATCCTACGTGATTTTCAACTAAGCACAGGCTGTGAAGACAGTTATCTTTTCAGTTATTATTTTTGACTCTATAAATAGAGTTCTTTTTCTCATTCATTGTACAGATACATAGTTATCTACTGTCAAAATTTTGAGAGTTTTCTTCTTTGCATAGTCCAAGGGATAAAGTGATCGTCTTCTAGATCAGATTCCTACAGTTGTAATTTTCCCAGATACACAATAAATAAAGGAATTTATTTATGGAAAACAAATTGGCGACTCTGTTGGGGAAAACCATCTCCTCTTCTGAGATGGCAACAACTCAATGCGACACTTCATCAGTCGGCTCGACGAAGAAGGTGATGATGATCCAATTCGATCAACTCGCCTATGAAGAAATGCAGCGGGCTAAGAGTGGTAAGCCCACTACAGCCTCCATCATCACTGCCAAGTCGAAGGGACACTCTGTCTATGTCCCTAAGAATCAGTTGGCAGCCAATGGTGAAGTCTCTGCCACAGTGTCTACTCCTAACACTGGCAAAAACTCTACTGCAAGCACGCACACTCTTGTGCGCTCGAAGATGACAGTAATCAAAAGTCACGCTGACAGTACTGGCTCCTTAGCCAAATCTGTTCCAGCGTGCAACTTCAATTCCAAAAGTCACGCTGACAGTACTGGCTTCTTAGCCAAATCTGTTCCAGCGTGCAAACTCTCAATCAAAAATTACGCTGACAGCACTGGCTCCTTAGCCAAATCTGTTCCAGCGTGTATTTCCAAAATCAAAAATCACGCTAACAGTACTGGCTCCTTAGCCAAATCTGTTCTAGCATGTAATCTCAATCCTAAAAGTCACGCTGACAGTACTGGCTCCTTAGCCAAATCTATTCCAGCATGTAATTCTAAATCCAAAAGCCACGCTAACAGTACTGGTTCTTTAACCAAATCTGTTTCAGCGTGTATTTCATCTAAGAAGAATAGCTCTTTAGCTATCTCTTTTTCTTTGCCAAGTTCCACTAGAACTGGGGGTGGTCTTCCACACAAAGTCCCTTCGAAAAGGAATAACTCTTTAGTTGTTTCTTCTGTTCCTGTAGTTTTTACTTCAGGAACAGCTTTGACTGACAATTTTGTTAGTCAAAGAAAAGGAAATGGTCTTTTGACTACTCTTCCTTCTGGACATTCTATGTCTCAAAACTTGAATAAGTCTAAGAAGAAACATTCTTTAATGTCTTCTTCTACGACTTCTTCAAATTGGGCACAGAATTTGTCCATAAAAGAGGGTCTGTTACCAACTCCTAATCAAGGGGGTGGTTCAACTCTTCCTTCTCTGTAAATGTCCAGATCAATGGAAGGAAAACTCCATGTTTCCAAAACCAATGTGTTACCTCCAATTGATCTAAGAGCAAAACTTAATCAAATCCGTTTGGGAAACACTTCTGGTGTTAAGAAACCATACCAGTTGGAAACAAGGATAAGAGATCCAGATGCAGAGTATGCAAGAAACTATGTGGCTCATATTAATCATTCTCTATATAATCAAGAGCCATCAAGACCCAAGAACAGGAAATATACTCTTCAACCTTCACAAACAGATTTACGAGAACACCTTCAACATAAGAGAAGGAGTGATTCTGTGTCAAAGGATCATGCTGAATGTGACTTCTATCCAAGAGTCATAATTCAATGCAGATGTCAATCAATGGTTCAGGACTATGTTGATCATGAATGTGATTTCCAGCCGAGAGTCACAATACAATGCAGATGTCAAACAAAACGACAATCTGTCTTCAATCGGATTCAGTGTAAACCTATGCCTGATGAAGATGAGCCTTTGTTTGCTTCTGTCAACATGACCTCTCGAGATACTGGGGGTAGAGCTGATAGTCCAGATGGAGTATACAGAAACACCAGAGCAAGAGCCTTAGCTTCTAGTCAAAGAACTTTAATTTCTGAAGATGATTCTGAATTCCTTGGAGAATCTAACTTCCCACCTCTTCCTACTGGGAGTAGTTCTCCTATAATTGACTTTGATGCACAAAGCAATGATTCAGAACAAACAACATCCACTAGTTCATCAATAATCCCTCGTACAGTTACGACTTATATGGTTGATGGGAATACTGATGAACCTTCTTCTTCCTTGACTCCTCAAGAACAAAGGATTGCTTCTTTGGAACAGCAAATGAAGTCTATGGCTGATACTATGAAGTCGATGTATGAACTCATGGCAACACAGATGTAAAATCGACAGACTGTACCAGATGCCATACCAATTGACACTGCTATAAGTCCAGTACAAGTGCCTCCAGCAGTACAATCCAATACTCCTGGACCAGCTCAACCAAACCCTAGTCTCTCTGGAGCTAGGGGTAGTGCTTATAACGCTGTTCCTCCTCCCAACTATTCTCTACAAGCTACAACTCCACAATCTTCCGGAGTTGTTAATGAAGAATTGAGGAATCTTAAAACTCAATTCGAGGCATTCAAACAGAAAGATGGTTTACAAAGGTTAGGCATCAAGCAACCTTATCCGATAGAATGGAAGCAAGTATCGTATCCTCCTAAATACAAGCCTCCTACTATCTCATTCTATGATGGAACCACTTCTCCAAGTTAGTTTATTAATCACTTTGAAGTGATGACTGATCAGCTGCAACCAAGCGACGCTCTCCTTACTCGGGTGTTTGTTGGATGTCTCAAGGGAACGGCTTATGAATGGTATAAAAGTCTTCCAGATGGGAGCATTACCTTATTTGCCGATTTCAAACAGATATTTCTTGAAAGGTTCTATGAAGGGCTCAATAACATAACTATGTCTGCTCTTATTAGAATCAAGCAGAAAAATAATAAAACTACAGAAGAGTACATTGAACGGTTTCGAAGAGAAGCTCTGAAGATGCCTCTTGGAACTCCTGATGCTGTCACTATCGACACATGTAAATCAAACTTGTTGCCAATCATCAGCATGTGGACAGGATCCACCCAATTCCAAGACTAGCCTTCTTTCATAGTTAGTGCCAAGGCCGCAGAAATTAGTGCTGAAACCTTCAAAGGTTTAGGAGTGCAGATGACTCCCAAAGAAACAGGTCAAGGTGCTAACAATAATGCTAAAAACAATGCTCGCAAGGGAAAAGAAACTCTTGAAGTTAATCTTCAGAGCAAAGATGCATCAACTGTTCAAACTTCTCCTACCTCTACAACCCAACAACCAAGAACACCTCGCCCTAAAGAAGAATATTCTTTTGACGATGACGATGTCCTTGGTATCTTTCAATGTCTGCTGAAAGGTAATAAGATACAATTACCTGAAATCAAGAAACCTGATGAAGCTGGTAAGACAGATTATCCCAAATACTGCCCATATCACAGAATGTTGGGTCATACAATTTGTACATGTTATGTACTGAAAGGAAAGATCCAAGAAATGATTAAATCTGGAGCTATCTCTCTTACTCCGAAAGAGAAGACTGTCACCTCCAATGTCGTCTCTATGCAATTCGGAGATTTCCCTCCTCAACTCCTTGAAAGTGGGATCGTTCCTATTCCCAAGGCAACTCTTGACATAGTGAATCTTCCTCCTCCACAGTCTGAAGGATTAGTGCCAATCACTTTGGAAATAAGAGAAATTATATGGATCCATCCTGATCTAGTGGCAGATTTTGAATCGCCTTCTCCTCAAAGGACTACTTCTCGAAAGTCCAAAAAGGCTGGAAAGATTAAGTCATGTCATATGACGTCTCTTGGGTCTACTTCTGACACAGAGCTAAAAGAGAAAGAAGAAGCACTTGCTGGTGCTACTCGAACGGAGAAACCTTATCTAAAGGATTATTCCAAGAATCCTAAGGATACTCCTGATATCCCTCCAGCTGATAAAGATATTCCTAATGTTCCTCCTGAAGAAGAATCATCCACCGTACCTGTTCCTTCTACTGCACCAGTTGAACCTGCTCCTTCCAAGCCTACAGCTATTGAGAAAGGCAAACAACAGGCTCGGTTTGATAAGTCAATCAAGAAGTCCCCTCCTCTTGGACTTCAGAAGCCTTATAATTTTGACATTCTAGCTCAACTTGCTAATACTCCAGCTAGAATGTCCCTCTTTGAACTTCTACGTCTTTCCAAAGAGACTCGGGAGACGTTAAGTGAAGCACTTCTACAGGCGGACTTTTGTCTTGCACAATTGAAGAAGCCAGATGCAGAACCTGCCACTTGCTTACATTGCAACAGTGTACTGGAGATTATCCCAAATATCACCTTTACACAAGACGACATGCTACTGGAGGATAATCGACATGATCAGCCTCTCTACTATACCGGTTATATCGATATGATGAAGATAGATCGTATTCTTATTGATCCAGGGTCTGCTATAAGCATAATGCCAAAGAGTCTGTTGGATGAACTAAAAATCCCTCTTCACAAGCTTTCCAAGACGGTTACTACTATCCGGGGATTTAATCAAAGCCGAAGCGAGCCTTTGGGAAAGATTCATCTGAAGCTTCAAATAGGCGATTTCAGATCCAAAGTCACTTTTTTATGTGATCGAGATTGTGGGATCCTACAATCTTCTTCTTGGGAGGCCTTTTCTTCATGAAAATAATGTGGTGCCTTCTACTCTTCATCAGTGTTTTAAATACATTGATAGCAATGGAAGAGTACAAAAAGAAGTTGCTGATATAAATCCCTTCCATGGGGTTGAAGCCTATTTCAATGATTCCCGGATGTACAAAGAAGAGTATACAAGGGTGATACAAGCTATGGAGAAAGAGGATTCACAACGTGAGACTTTAATAATTTCTGTTAAAGGTCGAACTACTCAGCAACAATCTCCCAAACCCTCTGGAGAAGGTTCTTTCATCATTCCGGTGACTGGACGGATCTCTCCGTTACCTCAGTCGTCTGCTCAAGATACACTGATCATTTCTGTCAGTGGGCGTACTGCAATTCCTGCATCTTCACACGTGAAACAGGATACTCTGCTAATTCCAGTTGGAGGGCGGATTACTCTTCCATCTCAAGCTTCAAGGGAGCTCACCTCTTCTGAGCCATTTGTTATCGATCTTAATCGAAACAACGCTTCTTCTCGTTCATCTTCTCCCCCTTTAGTCATTGACTTGGCTAAAATCTCTAAGGCTCAGCCTTCTCCCAATGTAAATATTGCTGCTTTTACATTTAATAAAAAGTCTCCATCTTTGCAGTACATTGATGTGTGTAATTATGTTCATAGTTATTTACATTTGTTAGATGACTTGAACACAATAACCATAGGGGTTGTACAGACTGTTCATACAAATGTATCCCTAGAACCTTTACAATCTTCATACTTTCTAGTTCCCAGCAGAAAGCCAGGAGACATTCCAATATTCTTCTATAAAGGGCCCCAAAGTCCTTCTGATTTAGAAGATGATGACAAAAATGATGATACTGGAAGATTACAATTACGTTATTATAGTCAGCAATCTAAAGACATCATCAAAAATATGGGCTATGACTTCAGAACTGGCCTCAACAGTGGAAAAGGAAGAAAAATGCCTGTCCGGATTCCTTCTCTGAAATATGGAAGGACGAAATGCGGATTGGGCTATACTGCTCCTACTTCTTTTATCAATATTGTTCATGAAGATCCCGAATCTGACGAAGATAAGAGATCTGACTCTTCCAGTACCACTTCTTGGGATTCCGATACGAGTATCGGTGATTTCTACTGCAATATTCTGTCTTCCAACATGGTTTCCATTGACCATTCTGAAGAAAGTGATGAAGACGAAGAAGAGTTTCAAATCTCACCTGAATCAGAACAATGGGCCCAAAGGTTAGATAATCAAGGGGAGTTCCGTTTTGAGCAAAAAGAACCTCCGACTGAAGACAAACTTGTTCAAATAGATGTTGGTGAAGAGGGATCTCCCAAACCAATATTCATCAGTGAAAGTCTTTCAGAAATTGATAAGCAAGACATGATTAAACTTATTTGTGACTACATCGATGTCTTCGCTTGGAGTTATGAAGATATGTCAGGACTTGATCCACAAATTGCAACTCACAAGCTCAATATCTTGCCGAATGCTAAATCGGTCAAACAACAACAGCGACGATTTCGTCCAGACATCATGGATGCAATTGAAGCTGAAGTTAATAAACTCATGGCCTCTGGGTTTATTAGAGAGGAACAACATCCCGATTGGGTGGCTAACATAGTTCCTGTTCTTAAAAAGACTGGCAAGATCAGAGTTTGCATAGACTTCCGCGATCTCAATACGACATGTCCTAAAGACGAATTCCCTCTACCAATCACTGATGTCATGATCGATAATACCTGTGGATTTGAACGGATGTCATTCATGGACGGGTATTCTGGATACAATCAGATTAAAATGTTTCCAGATGACGAGAAGCACACTTCTTTCAGAATGCCGATCGGTACATACTGTTATACAGTTATGCCATTCGGTCTCAAGAATGCAGGAGCAACTTATCAACGAGCTATGAGCACTATATTCCGTGAACATTTGCGGAAAATAGTCGAATACTATGTTGATGATATTGCAGTCAAAAGTCGACAAAAGAAGGATCATATCCAAGATTTGAAGACTATATTTGATCGAATGCGTAAGCATCAATTAAAGATGAACCCTACTAAGTCCTTCTTAGGCGTCTCTAGTGGTAAATTTCTCGGCTTCATCATTACCGCTAAAGGTATACACGTGGATCCCGAGAAGATCAAAGCCATCCAAGAGATGCGTCCTCCACGCACCTTAAAAGAGCTACGAGGATTTCAAGGAAGGATCGCTTATATCAGGAGATTCATCTCTAATTTATCAGGACGCTGCAGACCATTCAACAAACTTATGAAGAAAGGTATTTCTTTTGTCTGGAATGATGAATGTCAGAAAGCATTCGATGATATAAAACAATATCTGATGAGCCCTCCAGTATTGGTACCTCCCGTCTCATGAATTCCATTTTTTCTATATACTCGAGCAATGAGTCATTCATTGGGTGCATTACTCGCTCAAAAGAATCAAAACGGTCATGAACAAGCCATCTATTATCTCAGTCGTACTATGACCGGAGCTGAACCTCGATATTCACCGGTCGAAAAAGAATGTCTAGCCTTGATGTTCACTGTTCAAAAGATACGACATTATATCATTGGCCAGACTATTCATGTCATCTCCAAGATCAATCCTATACGAATCATGATGAAGAAACCCAGTGTTTTGAATTCTCGATTAGCTAACTGGGGAATCCTGTAGAACCCTAGAGGGGGGTGAATAGGGAAATAAAAAATAAACTACAACAATTGATGCAATAAAGACAATTTAAAGTAAAGAGTAGAAAGATCAAACGCAAACGCAAGGATGTATCCTGGTATCCTCTTTTGAGGCAATCCAGTCCCGGAACTCTCTCCGGCTTTAATCCACTATTATCCAAATAGTACACACGAGTTTGGATCCGAAGAACTCGCCAACTTCAACACGAGTTTGGATCTGAAGACTCGCCAACTTGTACACACGAGTTTTCTTACGAAGGCTCGCCAACTTCAAACAAAAGAGAATGAGAACTTGTTGATCTTCTAACACGTGAAGATCGAAATGTACAACTCTTTAATACTCTAGCACTTTGGGAGAGGATGACAATGAAAAGCTTTGAAGAGTATTAATGGTGGAGCTCTTGGTTGTTGGAAAATTTATGGAAGAGTTGGTAAAGAAGCTCAAGAGAGAGAGAGCTTCCTTTTATAAGAAAACCAAGAGTAGGTGGCATTTAATGCTCTGAAATGCAGGCAGACCGGCATGCCGTCGGTATGCCGCGGCATACCGCCGGTATGCCGGCCAAATAGTAACGGTCATAATTATGACCGTTCAAGAGCATTAAATGCGGCCATTAATGCGTGTCAGACCAAATCAAAAACTAAGTATTCGAAATTCGGTATACCGCCGGTATGCCGGAGCATACCGCCGGTATGCCGATAGAGTGTCACAGAAAGTTTCGAGCTGCTAGAAACGGCATGCCGCCGGTATGCCGCAGCATACCGTCGGTATGCCGACAGTTGATCACAGCAACTTTTGTGTTGCTAAAAACGGCATGCCGCCGGTATGCCGCAGCATGCCGTCGGTATGCCGACATTTCGAGACAGCAACTTTCTGGAGTCCAAAAACGGTATACCGTCGGTATGCCGAAGCATACCGTCGGTATGCCGCTTTTTGTCACAGAACTTTTTCTGGACACGAAAATGGTATACCGCAGGTATGCCGAAGCATACCGCCGGTATGCCGCTCTGAATGATATGTTTTTCGATTTGTGCTTTTAGTTATCATCCATCCTTTAGTGTTTACAGATATACCTAGATCAGTACAGACACGAAGACTCTAAGCAGGGAACGCCGGTAACTGCTACAGTCTTCAAGGAAGAAGGAGGAAGCTCTGGAAGTGAAGAACTCTATGTAGTACATCTTCTGAGAATATTTGAATCTGAAGAACAGAAGACTAAACTACGAAGACTAAACTAAAGACAACAAACAGAAAACACACATAAAAACTAGAACCACTCAAGAACCGAAACCACCATCAAAAGGAAGACCATCCCTAATCCTCAGCCGGATCATCATCATCACCCTTAGCCTGCTGGAAGGTGCCAAAAGGATCAATGCCGTCGGGGTACATAAACCCATAGACATTGGGGTCAGAGAAGCACGGGCCCGTGTACATGGGATCCTGAAGATTAAGATCCAGAAAAGCATCACGGTCTTGAAGAGTGCGCTGAATGAAGTACCCCTGATCGTGGAAACGAGTCTGGATCAGGGCGCCAAGTCCACGAGTGTGGGCCCGCATCTGCTCCTCCGCCTGTGCCATCCGTATATCAAAATGCTGCTGAGTGAGCGGCATATAACGGCCCGAAGGAGGAGGGGTAGATGTGGGAGCAGCAGGCGTGGATGCCGGTTGCTCTTGGGAAGATGAGGTACGGGAAGTAGAGGCGCCAGCAAGGGTACGGGAGATAGCAAGATATGAGGGGACGCCATCCGTGGTGCAGAGAGATAGGTCAACCTGCTTGGCCTCCATAAGCAGAGTGATGAAAGAGCCATAGTAGAGATTCTGCTTCCCCGAAGGCATGGTACGCCGGAATTGCAGAAGAAGAGTCTTTGGGAAGGAGAAACGCTTCCGGGCATAGAGATGGTACATGCAGACGAGGGCATCACCAGTGATTGCGTCATAGTTCCTGCCCTTCGAAAATAGAGTGTGGCACACGATCCGATGGAGCTCATAATAAAATGGCTCCAGCTGGACAGAGAGGGCCGGGATGGCCGGAGGGTTGGGACCCTTGCAGATGATTCGGCAGAATTCGTCGAAATGGGATGCCGCCGAGGAGTTGAGAGCACCCAAAAGAGGTAACGCATCCCCTTTGTCTGGGATGCCTAAGATGGCCCCTACTTCCCGAGATGTGAGACGGAAGTGGCGGTCATTGACCATAGATTGGATGGCGGAAGGGTCGTCGTCATCCCCTCTCATGTTACAATAGAAAAGGCGGACAGCAGCAGGGTAGACAGGGATTTGGCGCCTTAGAAGAGAGGAGAGACCGGCATCGTCAAACAAAGGGACGTGACCGGTGAAGAGGTTCCAGTTGATCGCCCGTCCTTTGAATACGTTGTGATTGGCGAAGTGCTGAAACCAAAGCTCGGCGGCCAGAGAGTTGGAGAAGACGCGTTGGTCATAGCCGGTAGGTAGCGCCACCGGGACGAAGGGGTTGAACCCGGAGGAATAGGAGGATCGGGGGCGCTTAGGGTTGGCCATGGAGAGGGATTGGTGCTATGGTGTGGAGGAAGAAGGAGTAGAGAGGAGAGGGAGGAAAGTGGGTTTTTAAAGAGAGGAGGAAGATGAAGAGATGATTTTGAAAATAGGTAGGAACGGTTGTAGAGGAAGTTTGAAAGAGAAGGAGTTGAAAAGGTGGAGGGAAGTTATGATGGTGGAGTAAAAAGAGGAGAGAAAATGGGGGGAAGTGATGGGTCGTTAATGTGAAGAGATAAAGGATAGTAAATGAGAAGGGAGGTGATGGGATGGGAGTTGAAGATTGATGGGATGGATAAGAGAGAATAGAAGAGGATAAAAAGGAATAAATGAAGGAGTGAAAGAATGTGGGCCCGAATCCAAAAATTAAAGCCTGTCCGCCGCTGCCCGGCATACCGGCGGTATGCCGACGTGTACCGACGGTATGCCGTTGTTCGAAATAGAACCTAATTCTGCCTTAAAAAACGGCATGCCGCCGGTATACCGTAGTATACCGTCGGTGTGCCGGTCGACTGGGACTAAGGATCAAAAGATAAAATGCCTAGTTCACGGCAAAGGAAAGAGAAGCGATCTTTCGGGAGCGGCTTAGTGAAAATATCGGCTAATTAATAGGTAGTATCAATAAATTCAAGATGGATATCTCCTTTTTGCTGATGGTCACGAAGAAAATGGTGTCTAATTTCAATGTGCTTCGTGCGTGACTGACAAATCAGATTTTTCGTGAGATTGATAGAGCTAGTGTTATCACATTTAATAGGGGTGCAAGAATGAGAAATGCCATAATCTAAAAGTGTTTGTGACATCCAAAGAATTTGTGCACAACAACAACCAGCCGCAATATATTCTGCCTCAGTGGTGGAAAGAGCAACAGAGTTTTGCTTCTTACTAAACCACGATACCAAGGACTTCCCGAGGAATTGACATGTGCCACTAGTACTTTTTCGGTCAATCTTGCATCCGGCAAAATCCGCATCCGAAAAGTCGTGAAGCTCAAAGGATGAGGATTTCGGATACCAAAGACCCATGTTAATGGTGCCTTTGAGATAACGAAAAATGCGCTTAACGGCACTCAAATGTGATTCCTTTGGATTGGCTTGATATCGTGCACACAAGCAAACACTAAACATGATATCCGGACGGCTAGCCGTTAAATAAAGTAAGCTACCGATCATACCTCTATACTTACGAATGTCGACCGATGTGCCATCTTCATCATTGTCAAGCTTGGTCGTTGTAGCCATAGGGGTCCTCATTGATTTGGATGAGTCAAGGTCGAAACGCTTGAGGAGGTCCTTTGTATATTTTGCTTGATTGATGAAGGTTCCTTTAGGCCCTTGTTTGATTTGTAACCCCAAGAAGAAGGAGAGTTCACCCATCATACTCATTTCAAACTCTTCCTGCATAACTTTGGCAAATTCTACACAAAGTGTGTTGTTAGTAGAACCAAAAATAATATCATCAACATAAATTTGAACCAATAAGAGAGTCCCATCATATGATTTAATAAAAAGTGTGGTGTCAACTTTTCCCTTTGAAAAATTGTGAGAGACAAGAAAAGAGCTAAGACGCTCATACCAAGCACGTGGAGCTTGTTTGAGGCCATAAAGGGCTTTATGGAGTTTGAAAACGTGGTTAGAAAATTGAAAATCTTCAAAACCGGGAGGTTGTTTAACATAAACTTCCTCCTTAATAATACCATTAAGAAAAGCACTCTTAACATCCATTTGAAATAGCTTAAAGTCATTAAAACAAGCAAAGGCACAAAGCATACGAATGGATTCAAGACGTGCAACCGGAGCATAGGTTTCGTCGTAGTCAATGCCTTCCTCTTGGTTATAGACTTGAGCAACCAATCGGGCTTTATTACGAGTCACTAACACATCTTCATTTAGCTTGTTGCGAAACACCCATTTAGTACCAATAATGGGATGATTGCTAGGTTTTGGGACAAGTTCCCAAACCTTGCTTCGCTCAAATTGATTGAGCTCCTCTTGCATAGCTATCATCCAAAATTCATCAAGGAAAGCATCATGAACATTTTTAGGCTCTATTTGAGAGATAAAAGCCACATTAGCACAAAGATCACGAGTGGCAGATCTTGTACTAACACTTGAGGAAGGATCCCCAATGATAAGCTCCTTAGGATGATTGGTGACAAATCTCCATTCTCTTGGGAGATCCTTTGGAGGAGGCTCGAGAGGAGGAGACTCTTTTGATGGGGTCACAACTTCATTGTTAGATGAAGAAGGACGATCCTCAATAGAGGAGTTCTCCAACCCAAATGAGATGTCATCAATATCCTCGGAGGAGGAGAATGTAGAAGAGTTGAGTTCGTTAAAAGAGACATTGATTGACTCTTCGACAACAAGACTTCTTTTATTAAAAATACGAAAACCTTTGCTATGAGTAGAGTATCCAAGGAATATCCCTTCATAGGCTTTCTCTTCAAACTTGCCTAGGTTATCCTTGGTATTCAAAATAAAACAATTACAACCAAAAACCTTGAAATATTCAATAGAAGGAATTTTGTTAAACCAAAGCTCATAAGGAGTCTTCTTAGTAATAGGTCTAATTAAGACTCTATTAATAACATGACACGCCGTATTAACGGCTTCCGCCTAAAAATATTGGGGGAGCTTATATTGGTTTAACATGACCCGGGCCATATCGCCAAGGGTTCTATTCTTTCTCTCCACAACACCATTTTGTTGAGGAGTACGGGGACAAGCAAAATCATGTCCAAAACCATTCTTTTCACAAAATCTTTTGAAATCAACATTATCAAATTCACCTCCATGATCACTCCTAATTTTGTTAATAGAAAAACCTTTCTCATTTTGAACACGTTTACAAAAAGCAACAAATTCACGAAAGGTATCACTTTTGCAAGCAAGAAAAATAACCCAAGTAAATCTCGAAAAATCATCAACTAAAATAAAAGCATAAAGTTTGCCACCAAGGCTAGCTACTCTACTAGGCCCAAAGAGATCCATATGAATAAGTTGGAGGGGTCTAGTGGTACTCACAGAGTTGATGGATTTGAAGGATGACTTGGTCAACTTACTTTTCTCGCATTCTTCACATACCATATCCTTTTTGAAAGGGATGCTAGGAAGTCCTCGTACAAGCTTCTTGGAGGCGAGGCGAGAGATGGTATCCATGTTGGCGTGTCCAAGCCTCATGTGCCAAAGCCAACTCTCATCGTTCTTTGTAACTAGGCACCTGTCATTGTTAGTACCTTCAACAAGATAAAGAACATAAATATTGTTTTCTCTAATGCCTTCATACACAATAGTTCCATTGGAGCTATCGGTAATGTAGCATTTGAGTTTAACAAACTTGATATCATAACCATTATCGGTAAGATGGCTAATACTTAAGAGATTATGCTTGAGATTAGTAACAAGACAAACATTATTAATACAAGGATAAGGAGGAGAACCGATATTACCATTTCCAATAATATAACCTTTGAGATTGTTACCGAAGGAGACGTGTCCTTCTTTCTTCATCGATAGCGTTGTAAAAAGTGAAGCATCATCGGTCATGTGCCGTGAACAACCGCTATCGAGAATCCATTTGCTTCTAGCATGAGAAGGATTCGTCACCTACAACATAAGTTGAAGATGAACATTTTGGTACCCATGATCTTATGGGTCCATGAGTGTTAGTCTTAGGAACCTACTTAAGAACTCTCATGTCAACTTGTTTTCTTGTATAACAAAAGTTAGAAGTGTGACCCACCAAACCACAATAATTGCACATCAAGGAAGATTTAGAAGAAAAAGTGTGAGTGTTGTGCATGTGTGAGTTTCTAGTGTGAGAAGTTCTACCATGAGTGTTATGATGATAGTAAAAAGCATGATGAGAGGTGTTCTTCTTGACAAAGGGTCCTTTTCTTGTGTTAGAAAAGGAGTTGTGTGTAGTGTTCATGTAATGATTATGCCTAGCATTGTGATGAATGTGAGGGTGTCTTGGAGCATGCATATGAGTGGTATTCTTATTACCTAAATTCTTACTTCGTGTAAGAAGATCATTATACTTAATAGAGGTGGAATATTCTCTTCTATTAGCATCTTGACATTTGTGCATGGCAAATTCATAAGAGCTTCTCATGGATTGAATCTCATCATCCTTTTTCTTGATGGTGTCAAGAGATTCTTGAAATTTGAGTCGCAAAGACTCTATTTCATCCGTGTCGGAAATAGGAGATTTTCCCTTCACATCAATGATGATGCTTGAGAGCCTCTCTACTTCAAGTTGAAGAGCCTCAACTTCCTTGAGAGATTTCTTGTATTTATTCCGAACACCTTTGTGTTCTTCATGTAACTCAAGAATGGCTTTCTCCAAATCATTATAGGTAAGAGTGTTTAAAGAAAAATCATCAAGTACCTCATCGGTTGCCATGAGACAGACGTTGGCATTGTGTTTGCACTCCTTGTCGTTGTCGGAGTCGTTTGTGTCGCTTTCACACCAAATGTTAGTGTTGGCGAACTTTCTAGAGGATGAGCTTCCTTTGCTAGGTTTTTCGTACTTGCTTGAGTCTTTTCGTATCATCGGACAATCCCTCTTGATGTGTCCGGGTCTTCTGCATTGATAGCACGCCGGGTCTTCTTCATTGTCCCGTCTAGAGCGGTTGGCCTTGTTGAACTTTAAGAACTTCCGAAAGTGCTTAGCTGTGAGAGCTATTTCTTCATCTTCATCCGACTCATTGTCGTCGGAGCTATCCTTGGAGTAGGACCTTGAAGCTTTGAGAGCGAGAGTCTTCTCTTTTTTTTGGGTCTTCTCCTTCTCCTTCTCTTGAATGGAGGATTCCTCTTGATCCTTCATGTCGAGCTCGTGAGTCATTAGCTTACCCATGAGGGTCTCTAGGTTCATGACGGTTAGATCGTTCCCCTCAATGATTGCGGTAGCTTTAGGACTCCAAGCTTTCGTCAATCCTCTAAGAATTTTCCTTATCTTTTCATGAGCGGGATATTCCTTTCCAAGAGAAGAGAGAGGGTTAATAATGTCACCAAAATGAGTAAACATGCTAGCAATAGATTCATCATGCTTCATTTTAAAAGACTCATATTCTTGCGTGAGTCTACTGATCTTGGATTCCTTCACTTGTGAAGTTCCCTCGTGTGTGACTTCAAGTAACTTCCAAATCTCATTGGAAGTCTTGCAAGTAGAGATCCGGTTGAATTCACTACTGTCGAGGGCACAGTAAAGAGCATTCATTGCCTTGGCATCTCGACAAGCAAGCTTCTTAATGTTTTCGGCAAGTGTTTCCCGAAGGGTGTCAGAAGCAATATCCTCAATAGCTCTGGAAGGAGTAGGAAGGCCATTTATCACGCAATCCCATAAATCAAAATCTATGGACTTGAGATAAATGCCCATCCTAATCTTCCAGTAGTTATAGTTGGTACCATCAAATAGGGGAGGCCTATTTATGGAGTGTCCCTCATTGTGAAACGTGTTGATGCTAGGGTTAGAGGCCATGGATCACTCAAGGATGTAAATCCAAATCAAGAGAACGAGGCTCTGATACCAATTGTAGAACCCTAGAGGGGGGGTGAATAGGGAAATAAAAAATAAACTACAATAATTGATGCAATAAAGACAATTTAAAGTAAAGAGTAGAAAGATCAAACGCAAACGCAAGGATGTATCCTGGTATCCTCTTTTGAGGCAATCCAGTCCCGGAACTCTCTCCGGCTTTAATCTACTATTATCCAAATAGTACACACGAGTTTGGATCCGAAGAACTCGCCAACTTCAACACGAGTTTGGATCCGAAGACTCGCCAACTTCTACACACGAGTTTTCTTACGAAGGCTCGCCAACTTCAAACAAAAGAGAATGAGAACTTGTTGATCTTCTAACACGTGAAGATCGAAATGTACAACTCTTTAATACTCTAGCACTTTGGGAGAGGATGACAATGAAAAGCTTTGAAGAGTATTAATGGTGGAGCTCTTGGTTGTTGGAAAATTTATGGAAGAGTTGGTAAAGAAGCTCAAGAGAGAGAGAGCTTCCTTTTATAAGAAAACCAAGAGTAGGTGGCATTTAATGCTCTGAAATACAGGCAGACCGGCATGCCGTCGGTATGCCGCGGCATACCGCCGGTATGCCGGCCAAATAGTAACGATCATAATTATGACCGTTCAAGAGCATTAAATGCGGCCATTAATGCGTGTCAGACCAAATCGAAAACTAAGTATTCGAAATTCGGTATACCGCCGGTATGCCGGAGTATACCGCCGGTATGCCGATAGAGTGTCACAGAAAGTTTCGAGCTGCTAGAAACGGCATGCCGCCGGTATGCCGCAGCATACCGTCGGTATGCCGACAGTTGATCACAGCAACTTTTGTGTTGCTAAAAACGGCATGCCGCCGGTATGCCGCAGCATGCCGTCGGTATGCCGACATTTCGAGACAGCAACTTTCTGGAGTCCGAAAACGGTATACCGTCGGTATGCCGAAGCATACCGTCGGTATGCCGAAGCATACCGTCGGTATGCCGCTTTTTGTCACAGAACTTTTTCTGGACACGAAAACGGTATACCACTGCTATGCCGAAGCATACCGCCGGTATGCCGCGCTGAATGACATGTTTTTCGATTTGTGCTTTTAGTTATCATCCATCCTTTAGTGTTTACAGATATACCTAGATCAGTACAGACACGAAGATTCTAAGCAGGGAACGCCGGTAACTGCTACAGTCTTCAAGGAAGAAGGAGGAAGCTCTGGAAGTGAAGAACTCCATGTAGTACATCTTCTGAGAATATTTGAATCTGACGAACAGAAGACTAAACTACGAAGATGCTGTTAATTACTCAAAATAAAATGTGCCAACAAATCCTACTTGCTCAGTATGACATGCATTATATTCCTCAGAAGTCAGTCAAAGGACAAGCTTTAGCTGATTTTCTGGCTGCTCATTCAATTTTAGAAGATTCAAAACTCTATGATGAGATTCCAGATGAAGTCCTAGATTCAAACCAAATTGCTGAAGAAGATCTTACTTGGCGTCTATTCTTTGATGGAGCTTCAAGGATAGGTCCTAATGGTGATATTGTCGTTGGAGTTGGAATCGTTCTTGTATCGCCAGAAGGTCTTGCTATCCAAAGAGCTTATTCTCTCGATCAGCCGTGTTCAAACAACATAGCTGAGTACAATGCATTATTCATTGGTCTTCAACTCGCTAAACATCTAAATATTCAATATTTGGAGGCGTACGGAGACTCTAAACTCATTGTTAATCAGATAAGGGGTACTTATGAAGTTCACCATCAAGATTTGGTTCCTTATCATAGATCAGCTATATCTATGGCTTCTTCGTTTGAAGAATTCTTCATTGAACATGTTAGGCGAGCATGTAACACAGAAGCTGATGCTCTAGCTAATCTTGCGGCGGTGTTGGCTATTCCGATTAGATGGCAACAAATGATTATTGTTCACAATCGAGAATTATTTTATCTTGAAAATAACCTGACCCTAGGACTTCCAGTCGACATTGAAGAATCAACATCTCATGATGTCAATGCAACAAGAGGATTTGGATTTAGTCGTAAATCTTTATCTTCTTCATCTGATTCTAGCATGGAATTCATCTTCAGTAATTCAGCTGAGACTCAGAATACAGATAAAGATTGGAGACTTCATTTCTTAGATTTTGTATTGTATGATATTCTTCCGGATGATCCGAGTGAGGCAGCATCTATCAGACGACGATCACTCCGATTCTATTATAATCATACAACAAAGACCTTATATCGTCGAGCTTATGATGGTTTACTTCTTCGATGTGTTGCCGGTGAAGAGGCTCAACAAATTATTCGTGAAGTACATGATGGAATTTGCGGAGCACATCAGCCTGGACCAAAACTTCAAGACCGTATTCGACGTATGGGTTATTATTGGCCCACTATGGTATCAGACGCCATCGAATATGCAAAGAAGTGTAAATCTTGTCAAATCCATGCGGATTTTATTCATCAACCTTCGGAATTTCTACATCCGACGGCAGCATTATGGCCCTTCGAAGCTTGGGGAATGGACATTATTGGTCCAATCAATCCGCCGTCATCCAAAGGTCATTGGTTTATTCTCGCAATAACCGATTACTTCTCCAAATGGGCCGAAGCCATTCCTTTATCTGAAGTTAAGACGTCCAATGTCATCAGCTTTGTTAAGCATCATGTCATCTACAGATTTGGTGTTCCTCGACGCATTATTCATGATAATGGACCACAATTCGTCAGCCAGAAATTTACTCGATTCTGTGACGATCACCGGATCAACAATGTAGCTTCTACTGCATATAATCCGGCAGCTAACGGATTAGCAGAAGCTTTCAACAAGACCATCATCAAACTCCTAAAGAAGTTTGTTTCTACTAACAAACGTAATTGGAGTGAGAAGCTCGGTGAATGTTTGTGGGCTTATCGTACTACAGTTCGTAATGCTACTAAATGTACACCCTTCCCTCTGGTGTATGATTGCGAAGCTGTTCTTCCATTAGAGATTCAAATTCCTTCTTTAAGGATAGCAATCGCTAATGAACTCACTGCAGAAAATAATGATCGTCTTCGACTTCAAGAATTAGAAGCTCTGGATGAAAAGCGATTATCTGCTCAACAGAATATTGAATTCTATCAAGCTAGGATCTCAAGAGCTTTTAATAAGAAAGTCAGAGTTCGGGTATATCGAAAAGGAGAACTTGTTCTAACAGTCAGACGTCCTATGACTATGACTCATATGAGCAAGGGCAAATTTGATGTAAAATGGGAAGGACCCTATATCGTGAGCAGAGTTTTCTCAAATGGAGCTTATCAACTCTCAGGATTGGATGGTCGAAAAGTTATGATGCCTATTAATGGCAAATTCCTTAAAAAGTATTATGCATAAATATAAATGCTTGTAATCATCAGACAAATTTATGTTTAGAAATAAAATTTTTATTTTATTTTAAATCATGAATGATGGTACATGATATTAAGGAAGATCACTATCATCCTTTTCTACATTTGGACGTGGGCCACTGCCGTCCTTCTCGAAGATGCGATCAGCAAAAGAACTGAGAACCTCTTTGCTGGAACCCACGAGGAACTTACAGGCAGCCATCCTTATGGCTTCTTCTTCTTCAGTCCTTCCTGGTTCGAGCAGGAAGTCCAGAATATCCCTTGGTGGCGTGGGTACAGACGAACCTTGGCCTGCTACCGCCTTCTTCAATTGAATTGGATCAGCAGGGCGTTCTCCAGTGCCTTTCTGAATCTTCATGGCAATTCCAGCTTTCTTAGATGCTTCTTCAGACGACATTTTTATGTTTGAAAGAAGAAGTGTTCGTTCTGGTCAGATTTCTGCTATATTTATAGGCAGAAGTTCTACAAATAATGAAACGTCACGTTCATCCGACGATTCATCCGTTCATTTCTCACATTCATCAGACGGTTCGCCCGTTCATTAATACTTGACGGTTCATCCGTTCATTTATTACGTTCGTCCGTTCATAATCTTCCATCAATTTATTAAGTGGGGATTCGTTATTTATCATGTTTTCATAACCTCTGAATCAATTCCGAATCTATCTACTCATTTGTTATTTTTGACCTCTACATAGTAATCATTCTATTTTCTTTTTGAGTTCATACATATTATCACGTCCATAATACCTCTGATAATATCATATACTCTAAAACAGAAAAGAAGATTTTATTATCTATCATGTCCACAATTCATCCACAAATACAAATTATTGAGCATAGAAGAATTATCATTTCCATTCTCATTTCACCATAAAAAGTCTATTACATTTTCTTAGACTTTCTTACAAATCATAATAGAAATCTATTACAATCTTGGATTTTCATTCTACACCACAACAATAACCTAATAGAGATCTATCTTCTTCTTTGGATCTTCTCCGTCGGACCTTCTCCGTCAGGTTCGTTGTTGGTGGCTGTTCCTGACTGTCTGAGTCCCAGTCACGACCAGATCAGCAGGAATCAAACTCTGGTCTTCTCTCTCAGACGAGAGGAGAACCATAGAGTATGACAGCCCGAAGTCGTGGTGCTGCCAATACAATTGGTGGATTGGGGGTAACCTCTCAAGGAAGATAGAAATGTATTCCATATTGGGATACAATTCCTAGTTCTGCCTTGAAAGGAACTCTACTACCCGATTTTTCGGGGTAGAGTTGACTCCACCATCCAACTCTCGTATATAAAGGCTCTTCCTACCATCTGAGGAAGACCCTTCTATCCCACGAAGAGTTCTGAGTTGTCTGATGTACGCGTCAAAAGCGTATGAGCTCCCTGATGTAGGTGTCAGCAGAATATTCTCCACAGCATCCAAATCACCAATGCCAGTTCTGAAGAAAATTTTCAGCCGAGCTTCTGCAGAAAACAGCAAAGAAAAAGAGAATTAATCAACAAAAATGTCATTTGGCACGCACTGGCCAGTCAGGCACATCCTGTTCAGTCAGAAACAAAAAGCCCATTTTCAACAGCAACAAAATAGTACGCGTACTATACTGGACTTACCTTCAAGATTGGTGCTAAGAATTGGCAAACTCATGTTTGATACAGTGTACGGAAATCGAACATTAGAAAGCATTGCTTTCCTGTTTGAGAATGAAATCTCCCAAAAATTTCATTCTCAGAGAAAAAGAAGAAGAATAGGAGATGAGTATCTTTGAAACTCAGCTATCTATTTAAAGGACAAAGTACAAGCTTATTCTTGGAAAAGATCTGCGTAAATAGCGTTCGTAAACCATGGAATGAATGACATGTGTGCTTTGGAAGACAGCGCAACATTGGAAACAGTCAAAGAGTGCTAATTAACATTCTTCATTAATGCACGCTGTTCAAACACAAAAGTTGTACTACATCCTTCAAGACAGGCACTGATGGCCTTACAAAGGACAAAAGAAGAAGTGCAATATTTTCAAAAAGAAGACAAAAACATAAAAGACACGCTCTATTTAGCAGAGCGACTGAGCTTAGTGCCCAGTTCTTCTACGCTTTTAACCCCCATGCGGTGTAACAGAGCCTTCAATATTTCACGCTGCTCTGCAAGGCTGCGTCCGTCAGAAGAAGACGAGCCATCCAGACCAAAATAGCTCAGGAAATTCTTGGCTAAATGCATGGGATCGTCTTTGAACACGAAGACTAGGGGCTCCGGTTCCTTACCCTCAAAAGTGGGATCACCATGGGAACAAAAACCCAATTTGCGTGTTTCTTCTTCAGCTTCTTCCTTTGGTGTCATGTTGACGTAAGATGAAGATTAAAAATGAATCTTCTCCCTGTTTATATAACAGAGCTCGCCGGCGGTTCATATTCCACCATAAATTGGATGCAATTAGTTTCGGAGAACGAAAAGTCATTATGACATTTAATAAGTTCATTTGGATGTTTTCAAAGAACTTCGAAGTCTTTTCGACTTCCGAAAAATTTGAAGTCATCTCATCGTGACTGATTTCATTTTATCATCTCGTTTAAAAAGTATTTCGAAATAATTTATCATTTTTTTCGAAAACTTTGAAGGGGGTTTTGTAGGCCTCAAAAATGACAGTCACGCTGAGTTGATCAGAACAAGTCCACCAGTCACGCTGAGTTGATCAGGACAGAGTTAAAAGTCACGCTCAGTTGATCAGGACAATACTTACAAATCACGCTGAGGGACAGCTCATCATTTGTCAGAATGTAATTATGACTGACAGCACGACAGTCGAAGAATGTCTCTTCGTATGCCACGTATGCACAGAACTCGAGAGATCATAGCCGCCTATTACGTGACTTTTTAAAATCTTCTTCAACAAGACTCAGCCTTCACTAAGTTGGCGTACCAAAAGAGCTTCTTGTCATTTAATGCGACTGACAAAAGCAATCACTGTCGGAGATTTTGTGTCAGTCGAGGCATGCCAAATCAAGACAGTGATTGCTTTTGTCAGTCGCATTAAATGACAAGAAGCTCTTTTGGTACACCAACTTGGTGAAGGCTGAGTCTTGCTGAAGAAGATTTCAAAAAGTCACGCAATAGGCGGCTATGATCTCTCGAGTTCTGTGCATACGTGGCATACGAAGAGACATTCTTCGACTGTCGTGCTGTCAGTCATAATTATACTCTGACAAATGATGAGCTGTCCCTCAGCGTGATTTGTAAATATTGTCCTGATCAACTGAGCGTGACTTTTGACTCTGTCCTGATCAACTCAGCGTGACTGGTGGACTTGTTCTGATCAACTCAGCGTGACTGTCATTTTTGAGGCCTACAGCGTTGAGAGTTAGGAATACTTGAATTTTTAGTGTCATAATTAGTTATATTTAATAAAAATACTTAAAACTTAAAATTTATTGATTTATTAATTGAAGTTAATTTGGGTATAAGCCGAAAGAATTCTTCTGTCCACAAGGCATAAAAGCCTAAGCGATACGGTGTCAAGTGTCTTCGGACTACCGCTAGCTAGGATTCGGCCCCTACAGCTAACCCAAGTTAATGAATATTAATTAATCACTGATTTACAAGTTTATAGGCTATGTTTATCATTCATTATTCAAAATATGACCTAAAAATCAAGTAGCCGAACTTTGACCGAACTTGGACCGAGTTTTGACCGAGTTCGGCCTGATCTCTGTGGGGACATATTTTATATCAGAATTCAAAACAGCAGGTCCCTTTCTTTACTTTTTCTTCTTCCTCATCAAGAGCAGCAACCCAAAACCCTAATCCTAGATCCTAGAATACTACTCCTCAAGCCTCCAAATTCGAAGTTGCTCGGATCTAAGGCTCTATGAAGGCATTCTCTTCCATCTTTGATATCTTTTGAGGTAAATTCTCACTTTTCTTTCTTAATTTCATAATGGCTCCTAGAATTTTCAAGAGAGAAAACTAGGGACACTGCTTCATCCTCCATATCTGAGTATGAAATAGTGAATCTATTCAGTCCCTCTCATCCTGATGACGATGAGGATTACGATTCTAACCTATTTGTTTCATCTGAGAGATCAACCCTTTGGTTTGATCAATTTCGGTACCAAAAAATTTGTTTGGATAAAACGATAAATTTTACCATTTTCTTGGAATATTTAACTACTATTGAAATCCTAGGACTTCATGAATTTTTAAAATTTTCCAATCATATTCATGATAATTCATTTCGTATGTTTTATTGCAATATACAAGTATCAAACGACTATATTCATTCCTCTGTCAATGGGAGGGAATTTGAGTTTAATTCTGACGACTTGAGCGAATATTTTTAAATGCCGAACAACGTTGATGCTCTTGTTGACATTGTTAAGGTTCAATTTCCTTACGTCATGACACTTGAATCCTTCAAGCTCACTTTGTGTCATCCGGATCTGGTTCCCCAGAAATTATTGTATGCACGTAACCTAAATCAACGCTTTTATGAGTTACATCATATTATCATTTTATCTCTTCTACCCAAGACGGGATCCACTGACGAGATCACGTTCTTACAATTATCTGCGATGTATCACATCCACTTTGGGATCACTTTTTTATTTTCCAAGACTATGCTATCTTTTACGATCAACTATCGGAGGGTAGGCCATAACTTCCTTTAGCTTATGCATCTGACGGCCATTTTCCAGAAATTTGACATCTCTTTAGAATCTTGTCCTATCTCTGGAATGCCTTCAAAGCTACTTAGGTCTAGGAAGTTCCTATACCATCCTGTTGATGCTCCACCTCCACCTACTCCAATCGCAGCCCCAGCAGATGCTACAGCTGATCTAGCCCCTGTTGTCTCGGGTCACACTTTTGACGAGCTCTCTTGCTTTTGTCACTCTCTAGGGAAAGTAGCGTCAGGCCGATCTGACTTTTACCCGACGACCGTTTATTTTGATCCGACCGAGCCACCTGCTGCTGCTCCTCTAAGTGATGTCCCTGGTGGTGCTGGTAGTTAATTGATGTTTTGGACTAGATTTTGTGGATCAATCTATTTGATGATGGTAATTTGTATTAGTGACACTTATTTTGGTTTTTTTACTTCTTTATTTGTAGTGACATTTTATTATTCACTTTAGACTTCTCAGTTTTAGTGACACTTTTATTATTTTGAGTTGTTAGTTTTCATCTATTGCAGAAGTTTTATTACTGCTACTACTGATGGTCTAGTATAATATTACTTCAGTTGTTGTTGTTATTGTTATTGTTGACTTGTCATATTTGGTATCACTCTATTTTTCTTTGTTGATGTTGGATTCATAAATTACGTGAGAGCCATATTTTGATTATTTGACAAATAGGGGAGAATGAGCATACCAAAATAAAATTTTCAAGATTTTGGTCAGACAAGTTAGGTATAATTTAAAAATTTATTATTATATTTGTTTTATTTTGGTATAGACTTAAAGTTTCTCAATTATCAAAATAGGGAAGATTGTTGGCCTATTGGTTATGATCATACCAGATTTTGATAATCAACGTCAACTTTGGTCGATATGCAAAATATATACAGCTACAGGTTTACAGGTTTCAAGTCTGCACCTACTACAGCTGAAAGCTATAAAAGTCTTGTCGTCATCAAGCACCAAAAGCAATAGAATCAAGATCAAAAAATTTACATATTTCTTCTGTATTTTATTTTTATTGAGAATAGAAAAATATGTAAGATTGATCAGGATTGGTACTAGCTTAGCAATCCTCAGTCCACAAAAATTATAGCCTATCTATCCACAAATATATATATCCAAAGTCTACATTCCAAATTAGCCCAAAACCTAACCATAAAGTCCACATTCCAAATTAGCCCAAAACCTAACCTTTTGGCCCAAAGGAGGTATGATAGAACTCAGACCAAATACGGCCAGAACTCGGCCCGAGTTCATCCCGAGTTCGGTCAGGGTAGTTTCAACTTTTTTGAATTCCCTCTATATCTGCATCCAACGTTCGAATGCGAGATTTCTGTGTCCAAACTCTGTCCGAATTCTATCCGAATTCGGTCTCCAAAATTACTATAAATAGAGAGGAACTTTCACTTTTTTAAATCAGTCATTCGCTTTCTCTTCTCTATCTCTTAAGTGTTTTCTACGAGCTACGCTTTCAAATCAAGCCTATACTACTCTTAACCAAGACAGACAGTTTCCATTTAATCTAGAGTTTGGTGTTGAAGAGTTGTATCGGAGGTTAAATTTAGAAATTGTACTAGTTTTCAAATCGCCTTCTGGTGTCAGTCGTGCACTCGTGGCTATGCAAGGTGTTGTGAAGTCGGTCGTGCACTTGTCCCCAAGCACGGTATTGTAAGCACTACAACAAAAATACCTGTCTTTGATGGCTAAAAACCGTCATAAATGAATTTTATAACACTTTTTTCAAGCCAGCAGCCGTTATAAAAATGGGTGTTATAAATGTTTACAAAAAACGTTATAAATACTCTCTTCATATATAACACTTTTTTCCCTAGAACGTTATATATAAATAGAACACATATAACACGTAATTCACAAATCATTATAAATAAGCTAAATATATATAACCCTTATGTTCAAAAGCGTTATAAATATAAAATCTATTTATAACACTTTTTAAAACAGTTATCGATGTAATGTTCAAAGTCACATATATATATCACCTGTGAAAACGTTATAAAAAATAATGGTCAATATTGACCGAGACATTCATTTTGAAGTAGACAACCTAAATATCAAATTTAACAAACATTTAAAATTTAATTTTGAATTAAACATTCAGTTCAGTACCAAAAATACATATAGTACCCACCATCTTATATTTTTCCAAAAAGATGCATACTAGAATTTAGATATTAAAAACTCTCAAAAAAATTTATATACATTTTTCCACAATATCTATAATCCCTCTAGAAAACTCAAGAACACATGAATGCTCTTTTCTGATGTAACACAGCTAGGATATACTTAGACGCGAGTTGATCCTTCAACAAGCATATTGGTCCCTCAACATACGATACTGTAATTAAAAATATCCAAAAAAAACCATGTTAGTTTACCTGGAAAGCATTGTCCTTGAAAATATGAAGACATAGCATTCAACAGTCACAAACTGGCTCGGTGAACTTATCAAGAAGAATAACATCAACAGGACTATTTACCCATGAAACATTGCAAAGTTTGGCTCAAACACATCCTTGATCACTCATCCTGGGCAAGATCAATGGTACATATGTTCCCACCATGCACCAAAGCTCTGTAGCAAAACCCACAAACTACTACTAATAATAATTGAAAGATATTAATAATTTACACTATATACATGTATTTCTTATACCCAGCTGTGTATGTAAATCATATCCATATATTTTAGTGCTGGAAAGATGTCAAGAATATCAAACTATGGCAATTTTGGTCTATAAATTCTAGATAATAACAGAAAATACCATATTTTCTCCATTTACATGATTAAAACATTGTTAAGTGGAACTTTATCCTTTCACCGTTTCATCCAAAATTTTAAAAAAGGTCCAACCATTGGACCATTGATATGGCCTAGGACGAGTCCAAATCTTGAAGGATGTTGCTTGCTAGCTAGGGACCACACTTCAGTTCCTTGGGAAAATAAAAAGAATTTTAATTATAAGGATATGGTTGTGCTCAAATTTGGTAACAGGCAAAATAAAATTCATTTGCCTAACGAAAACAGACAAAAATAGATTTTCAAAATAAGTCTGCTTTCCAAATGGTTCTTTGCGGTTCAACCCAGTTAGTAGAGGTTGTACTGCTCAAACGGTCCAAAAATTTGAGACCAAACCGCTTATTATAATGGTCTACTATCCAACCGAATGGACAGTGTGGTCCGAACTGGTTTTTAAAACACTGCTTCACACTATTATCAGATTAGAACAAAAACAACATCGCAAGTTCGTACCCCGAGAGAAGTCGGCTTCATTTTTTCGTCATACGTTATTATTTTCGCTCTGATACGAAGCTCTAAAACCATGTTGATTTTTATGATACTAAGCTCTCATACCATCTTGAGATATTTTGTATTATTTTTATAAATTTTGTATAATGCCCCATAACCCCCTTCAATTCACTAGACACATAGACTCATAGTTTTAAATAAATTATACATAATGCTTCCTTGAATTCTAAGTTAAAGTATGTTTTTGCGCCTCGTAGAAAATATATTTGCATATGCCAATGTGACCATGGGTCACCATTTATGATTTTTGAGATGCATGCATTGTATCTCCTGTATTCCAACAATTTGACCTAATTTTAATCATTCCTACTGAACTAATCCCTAATGCTAGAATACTTCAATTTTTACAAATCTCAAACTCATCGATGATTAAAGAAACCTCTATGAAAATTCGAAGAAAAGATAGGAGTGCTAAAATACTAGTTGCTTTGAAAATATCTCCAAAAGCATGTACCATGCCAGTAAGATCCAATATTTTAAATTGTTATAACAAGCATCAGAACTCTGCACACATATAGAGGTTGTTATTGATTTCCTCCAAAAATTTCAGCTAGGTCACCACTTTAATTGATCCTACCAAGATTACCACCAAAATATTTGACTGAAATGCCATTTGGATTAATATCATGTCCCATGTGCATGGATCTTGTATAGAACAGTGTAGATCATGAAGTGGCATAACAATTCTTCGAAAACTGTGGCCATTTTCAGGCTCTTCTCGTCCAGAGCATTCAATTCTTCATTGGTTGGCACATACACTTCATAAAGGTTTTCACCCATAGGCAGATGAGAAATATATTGCATCTCGTGAAGAGCGAAGCCTATCTCTCCATGAAGGGTCAGAAAAGTGCCCGTTCTACTGTTATATCTCTCCGTTAAGGCTAAAAACAAGTTGGAATTGGTGCAAATTCCACAGGAAGTAGTCCAAATCAGCTTATAGAGCTCCAAACCAAGCAATTTATCTTTAAATTTTTTCAGAGCCCCGATCAAAAGACGATTCCAACATTTGTTCTCTGGACTCATCAGACCTGTCAGCCACATATTCTTATCTGGATATCTCCCTTCAGCTTTGGCAAACAGGTTCGCAAAAAAGAGAATTCTAACTGGGATCAGTAGAGATAAATCCTCATAAGGCATATAGCTTGGTTTTAGGCCCCTCAAATAAGTGTTGCTTCTCCCTGATGAGCTATAAAAAATATCCTTATTTGGGGACATAGTCTATCGCATATCTTCCCCACTCTGGCCTGCTGAAAAGGAGTTACGTCCCGGACCATGTTACGATGGTAGCTTGCATGAGCATAACGGGATAGTGACAGATGTCTCGTCATGTCAGTAAGATAAATCAATCTATTTCCGCTTTGATATACTCGCTTTACTTGTTTCGCCTTAAGTTGGCAGTCTTTCTTGATAGCGTCGCCAAACAAGAAAGCCAGCTTCTTATGGGTAACTTGATCTAAGCTTACGAGGGGTTCACCATTTATCAGGCACAATAGGGTCTTATCATCCTGAGACCTTAACACAGATCTCCAGGTCTCAGGCAAATTATACTAAGGAAAGGGAACATAGGACAGGTCTTCATGATATTCAGACACTCGGAATGCAGATGCCAGCTCCTTAGCATGATGGTCTTCCCTCAAATTAACTGCAAAAGAAAAAAGTTAGAGCTAAAAAGATTGTTTTTCCTGAATAATACCCTATGCTAATCATAGATGGCACAGGGGAGGAAGAAACAGTCCCCAGCCAGCGTATGCAATTCTCAAGCCAGATGGCACATCACATCAACAAGCGCATGGTCTGTGCATAATGACAAATGGTGCAGCATGCTGAGAATATGACAGATAGCACGTTGCGTCATTGGTTATGATTTTTTTAGCCTAACACTCTTAAAGAGGTGGCGTAATGTGTAGATGGTGCAAAGCATCGACCAACACCTTGAAAGAGGTAGGCAATGTTGGCCTTGGTCGTGCTTTATGCGATTGGTGCGAGCAGTTCTACTATCGTCTTCTTCATTCAAGTCCCTTACCTTCCAAGGCCTGGTTCACCTCTTCGGCTCTCGCCGACGATGTGATGTGTTGTGGCACTCTTATGAAGTGGCTCCGGCTACTCTTTCCCTTCTTAGCGTCTGTGGATTTCTTCGATGCCATTGAGATGAAAGTTTCGAAGGTTGGAGAAGAGAAAGAAATTGCAAAGTAAAGTATTTTCTCTCTCATCTCAACTATTTATAGCCGAGGCCTAGCCGTAATAGTCGCGTGATCTGCGCCTGAAAGTCGGGTCGGTTATGATACTACTCTGCGCCAACTACTTCTTATTCAAAGTATTTCAAACTTTGAAGCTTTTCAAATTTGAAAACTTTGAAGGGGGTCTTGTAGAAGCCTAAAAAATACACTCAACACCCTGTTCTACTTATTAAAACTGCCAGCATTCAGATCTTCAAGTGGTGCCAGCCATCAGATGGCGCCAGACATCAGATGGTGCCATATATCAAGTGGCTCTACCCGCTATGTGGCCATCTTCTTGGATAAGCTAAATAGTTATCATCATGACTGACAGCATGATAGTCGAGAAAAATCCGTTCGAATCCCGAGCGCGTGGTGTAGAAGCATTAAAAATCTCAGTTGAAGACATCCCTTCGCCAAAGCGCAGAAGATGCAAAAGACGTCGCTCAGAGTAAAACTCCCTAAGAAAGACATTTGCATACTTCTCAAGGGCAGCGATGGCTCCTTCTACACATAGTTCTTCCATAAGAACGTGGCTTCTATAAATAAGAAAAGCCTCAACCAGCAGCCAACTTACGCAAGGCCGATCGTCGCTCGAAGTTAAGTTTGGATCTCGCATGGTGGTGAAGGATGCCGAGAAGAAGACAACGACTCTTCAGAGGAGAACTTCCCCTTTTATAGGACCGAGAATGGCCCAGAGCGCACGCCACATAGCCGACGGTCAGAATTCCAGCATTAATGGGACAAACCTAAGACTTAGCACTTTGAATGTTAGTCTTAGATCCTTGGAATTCCCCATAGTACGGTGGCAATTAAGAGGGAAGTTCCTTAAAGAGAGGATATTTATTGCTCTTCGCTTCAGAAGACAAATCCTTCAAGCCAGAGGCGCAGCCAACTGCCTACACCAACCTCAGAAATAAGATGGTGGTAGGACCCCTTCCCTTCTTTTACTTAAGAAGCCAGTGTCTTCACTCCAGAGGCGCAGCTACCTACCTGCGCCAATCTCAGACGCGTAAGGGTGTCATACCCTTTCCTTCGCAGCCAACGCCTTCACTGTTCAGCGACACAGCTACTTGCATGCGTCTACATGAGGCACAGGATGGTGATATGCTCACACCATCTCTATTCCCATGGCACAGTCGTCTGCTCTGGTTCAAAAGCTTAAGTTACTTCTCTACAAGAGACTTGGGAACTTCCATCGCAACCAATACAAGTCAGCCTGTCGCTCCAAACGCACAGTAACTCGCCAACCTGAAGCACAAGCTTACTTATCGCCTACAGTATAGTAACTCTGGTATCCTGAAACATAGCTTCATAAGTTGCTCTATATGCACAGAAGTCTCGTCGTAATTCGAAACCAAGTCCACTCGTCGCCTGAAAGCACAGAGGTTCCGTCGTCTCCAGAAGCACGGTCTACTCGTCGCCCCAGAAGCACAACAGTACTTAGTCCTCACCAGAGGTGCAGGAAGCATGGGTCCACCCCAATTGGTTTTTTAAACCGCCTCTTACAGAGAAGATTGGGATTAAATCATGATTAATATCATATCAGATTGATTTAAATCTTAGACGAGGATCAATTAGACTCCAAATCTAGGATGAAATCCCAAGATTTACTTGGCTGCATCTGAGAAAGCAAATCGGTACATGCCATGTGTCACCTCCTTCGGTTATGTTTATAACCACCAGAGATCTCGTATGAAGGGAATCTCGATGTTCGTCACGTGTCAGTGCCGCAGAAGCCTGCACCGTGTAATGATGACAGATTCTTTCATATCTCAGGAACCCTAATGCACATCACATATGTGCTCGGTTCTCTATAAATAGAAGGAGTTCTTCTTCCACTAAAGCATCGATCGACAGAGGGAAAATTAAAAATCGACAATCTTCAAAGGATCAGCAATCTCTATCCACGAAGAGCCGACCACCCTGATCCACCAATCAACCAAAGAACCAACCAACCAACCATCTTCAAGGGATCTTCTCCTCCAGACAGCCTCTTGATCGGTGACCCCAGAGTCCCATCAAAGGCGCCAGAGAGCCATAGCAAGGTTGATTCATCGTCAGATCGTCAACGGACTAAAGGAGTTGCTGTAGTGCTCGATCTCCACTGTCATGCTTTCCCAGAAACCTCTTCTCCATGTACTAAGAATATCCTGTTTAGGACTTCCTTCTTTGTACACAGATACCTTATATGTTCAATAAAGTAAAAGATTTGTTCAATCTTTTGTAATGTCGAACAAAATGGCGACTCTACTGGAGACTATCTTTTCCTCCAACGAGAAGGCGGAGACTCAATCTGATTACAACTTGCTGGAAGCGTCTTAAGACATGTTGGTCATACGCTTCGATCAGCAGGCTTTTGAATATCTCCTCTCTGGTGAAAAGTTGAAGACTTCGAAGCAGTTTAAACAACCAAAGAAGACTCGACGTATCTGGAGGCCTAAGGCGGCGGCAGCCAGCAACACGATAGTGGGAACTACGTCTCATGACCCTCTCAACGTCCAAGCCACAGAGAAGATTCTGGCTGCTATAGCCTTATCCCCTCGCTCGATTCCTATCCTAGGAAAGCATGGAAAGGAAGATGGTGGTTCCGTTGTTTATCTGACAAAGAACGATGCCAAAGGAAGTACACACCGGTCCAACCCCTCACGATGGGAGTATTGTCGGTAAGGAGATCTTTCTTCGACAGAATCGCTTTCCCTTCAGGTAAACCTTTGGCGGACTCTGAATACTACTCGCCCGCTGGGGGTAGTAGTAAGAGATCTCAGGTGGCTCGCGCTTCGTACAACAAGCGTGCAACACCAACAGCAAAACAGAGGCCCGTGTTGACAGTTACACGCGCAGCCGATAAAAAGATTTACAAGACGGGCTCTCGCGCTCCGATGCCTCAACCAGTCGAATCTTCTTTCTACTGGGGTACTCCTGTCCGTAAGCAAAACCAGGGGTACGATCCACGGAGAGGAAGCCACGTGAGCAGCGTTCCCACAGAAGCGACAAGAGGCTTCCTTGCCAAGCCCGCTCTGACCGTACTTACATACAGCTTTTCTGCATGTACAATGGGAGTGCTACGACAGAAGATACAACCCTCTCCCAAGCGGAAGAAGAATTTGTGATGCAGGACGTGCCTAAATCATGGAACTCTTGTACCCAGATTACCATCAACTACTATTGTCAGCAGACGGCTGCGCCATCGCCGAGGAGGCGTTCCATCTTCCAGGGACTCTACTCCACGTCGACCCCATACCAGAGGCTTTACAGGGGGTCGGTGAGCCATAGAGAATACGAACTCCACATCGCCACATGCTACGCAGTGCAGGGTTCTAGAGCTTTTATGAAGCCCTCACAGAATCCTTCCATATCGGTTGCTAAACCGAAGAGGAGGTCAGAGAGCAGTAAAGCTAAGGTACCCAATGCAGGTGTGTTCCAAGGCACTCATTACAGATTTGCATTAGGTGCCTTGTCAAAAACTGGGGGTAGCCAGCCTCCTACCATGTACGACAATCCTGTGTTCCAATCTGAGAAGGTGCAATACGACACGAATGTCTCCATTGGCGCAGCCAGTCACCAGACTGGGGGTAGCAACCATACTGAGTTCGAAGAAGATCACAATCTTACTGTATATCCTCATGACAGTGAGGCTCAGGAGTCTGAGCCAAGTAGGGAAGGATCCTTGGCTCCCTCGAGTAACCCTCACACTCGGTCTGTGTTCATGCCCGATGGCAATGAGGAAGACAACAATAAAGCAAGCAGACGTATCGAAGTCCTCGAGACGAAGTTAGATACGCTGACGAACACCATAAAGACCCTGTCGTCCGTCATAATCGACCCCAAGAGTAGCATGGCCCTTGCTGCCTCTACACCTGTGCGTGATCCGCCAACCAATTACAAATCCAGCAGGCTGCCTACTGCCAATCATGCAAGACCATCCTCGTCTACTCCATCGGCTACAGGCTCCGTAATGTTGGCCGAAATACAGTAGGCCATTAAGGAGCTATATGCTCATCATGATGCCAAGGAGATGTAAGCAACACTCTGGAAGAGGGGGAATCCGACATCCATACCCTGCTGAGTGGGATAATGTCGTTTATCCTTCCAAATACAATTTGCAGACACTTACACCTTATGAAGGAAAGGGGTCTCCCCGATAATACTTGAGGTACTTTGTCTCAGTAATGGGACACCTGCCAAAGGATGACACCTGCCTGTCCAACGTATTCATAGGAGCCCTGCAGGGTAGCCTATGAGTGGTTCTGTAGTCTTTCGGACTATTGTATCTCGTCATTTGAAGACCTGAAGACTCGGTTCGTGGATCGATTCTATGAATGAGGCATAGATATGACCATGTCGACCCTCACAAAAATTATCCAGAGGGAGAAAGAGCCTATTCGCATATACATCAAGCGCTTCCGCCAGGAAGCCCTCATATTATCACCCGGCATGCCCGAACCCATGCTTATGGACGCCTGCCGCAAGAACATGTTGCCCGCTATAAAATTGTGGCACAGTGCTCCCTACACGGAGTAGACGCCTTTTATTACAGAGGCGGATGCCGCACAAAAGAAAGCCCAGGACACGCAGCTCCTGGGGAACACTTTTCTGCGCCCGAAGATAAGGGGAGACGCTCGTCCAGCAACAACCCTAAAGATGAAAAGGCAAGCAAGCAATGACCGTCAACATCTCCAAAGGTTCAGCAGCTGTGAACCCCAAGTCCGCAGAAGCACAAAGGCCGAGGGAGACTTACTCCTTCAATGACGAGGATATGCTGGAGCTCTTCGATATGCTTATGAAGAGTGGCAAACTGTCCATTCCGGCACCCAGGCGTCTTGATGAGGTGGGAATGGTGGACCATCCCATGTACTACCTTTATCACCAGTACATCCATCACTCAACACAAGACTGCTATGTGTTGAAGGCGCAACTTCAGCACCTCATTAATGCCAACGTCATATCGTTGGATTACGAAGAGAAGACCATCATGGCCAATATGGTTACTCTCTAGTTCGGTAGTTTTCCAACCACAGAAGTGCAAGATGGCGTCACCCCGATTCCGAAGGTGACGATGGAAGTAGTCACCCTTCCGCCAGTACGGGACAACGCTCAAGTGCTCGTCCCATTCTCCATGCCTCAAGACGAAGTCATGTGTCTACATCCTGACTTAGTTCCCGATATGATGACATCTACGACCCTTTCTGTCAAAGAAAAAAAAATTAAGGCATGCCGTATGGTCTCGACGTCGACCGACGATGCTTTGGTGACCACCCGCTCGGCGCAGAGGCAAGAAGAGAGCCAGGCACCAGACCAGGAGGAGTAGCCACCAAATACTTTCCTCGTCCCAGATATATCAGGAGCAGGTGCACCTCAAATCCCTGAGGCACCAGAGGCGGTCCATCCCGGGCCCCTACCGTGGACAAGCAAAAACAGAAGGAGGTTCGTTTCGACAAACCTCTCAGAAAGGATCCTGCTATAGGGCCTATCAAGCGCTACAACTTTGATATTCTAGCACAACTTGCTAATACTTCGGCTAGATTATCACTTTACGAGCTACTTCGCCTCTCAAAGGAGACCTGAGATGCGCTCAGTGAAGCTTTACAGAATGCCGAGTCCTTCCTCACCTAGCTTCAGCCACCGAAAGTAGATCCCGCGTCTCGCCTATATTGCCACAGCGTGGTCGAAGTGATTTCCTGTATCACTTTCACCCAGCAAGACATGCTGCTAAAGAATAACCGACACAACCGCCCCCTGTACTATACAAGGTATGTCGGTACCATTAAGGTCGATCGCATCCACATCGACCCAGGTTCCTCTTTGATCATTATCCCAAGAAGCCTGCTTCAAACTTTAGGGATTTCGATTCATCGTTGATAGCCTCGAACACAACAATCAGTGGCTTCAACGCGGGAAAGAGCGAGCCCCTGGGAAAAATTTGCCTGAAATGTCAGATCGGTGACCTACATACTGAAGTGACTTGCTACGTCATTGATGCGGACATAAACTATAATATATTGCTGGAGCGACCATGGATCCATGAGTACATGGTTTTCTCTTCCACCATACATTAGTGTATGAAGTATGTGGCCAGCGACGGGACCATCAAAACATAATTTGCTGATATCGACCCGTTCCGAGGAATTGAAGCCTACTGTACGGATGTCGATCTGTACAAGTCAGTCCCCTGGGACGACGATAGCAATGATGCTGACGACGAAGCAGAGACAGCTTCAGAAAGCACAGCAGTGACCGAAGAACCTTTAAAGGTTCGACTGAAAGGGAGGCCTCCCAAGGTGTCAGCGCCTCTCATTGTTAAGCTTTGGGGCAAAGCTCCACCTTCGCCTCCAGTGATGATGGAAGATGGTCAGGAGCCTATACAAATAAGGTTACCCCGGAGGTCCCCAAAGCCGACCATGAAGGCGTAGGAGCATCCAACTACAATTCCTTTGATGGTCAAGCTGAAAGGGAGGCATCCTCCTTCTCCTCCGGTAGAAGCTCTAGTCCTCACTAACGAAGAGCTAGAAGATTACGTCTGTGCCAACACAGATTCCCGCTCTTTCGATGACGTAATTACTCGGGATAAATATCCTACTTCATTAACAGAAAGTTGCCATCGAACTACTCTGGTGCATGCTGGAACACCAAATATTTTTGGACAATTCTCTGTGTAAACTACAGACGCAAGTGACAACTGCCAACCATGTAAGTCGAGTTGTCCCTACTCGGGGTACCTACTTCGTAGTTCCAAGCAGGAAAAAAAGAAGAGGAACCTATCATATTCGATCGATTGGAGCATCCATAGTGAATAACTCCTGAAGACCCAGACCTCGACAGCGACAAAATGCAGTTCTACCACTACACAACGCAGGCCAAAAACCTTATCCAAAAGATGGGCTACAACCTGAATAGCAACAAGGGGCTCAATTATGACAAAGGTCGGCGTCTTCCCTTACAGATTTGTGCTCCTAAGGGAAAAGCTGAAACTACTACAAACGTACTCGTCGAGGGCTGGGGTACGTTACACCTACGTCCACCTCAGAAGATTCAGAGGAAGAAGTCATGTGGCACTCACACTCTTCTAACTCCTCAATTTGGGACTCTGATACCAGCACGGGTCAAGTCTTTAAGAAGATGTTGTCTGCTAACATGATCACTAATCAGTTAACTGTCGAAGACAATCAGCGCAGGTGGTTACAAGAGTTAGAAGTGCTGGATGAAAAGTGCTTGCTCGTGCAACCAAGGATTGAGCTTTACCAACCTCGCATCTCCGGAGCCTCCAACAAAAAGGTCCACGAAAGATTCTACCAAGTGGGCGACCTAGTCTTGGCAGTAGGAAGACTGATGGTGATAACCCATAAGATGGTTGGGAAGTTCGAGCCCAAGTTGGAAGGACCGTTCGTCATAGAAACGGTATACTCCAATGGTGCTTATCGACTAGCTAAGCCTAATGGGAACTTGCTAATGATGCCCATCAATGGCAAGTTCCTAAAGAAGTATTATGTCTGAAGACAGAACCGACATAGGCACCCACATCCACTGAAAAGGGTACCCATAAGTTCTAGTAAGGGGATCTCTCTCCCTCACTCCTATATATTGTCTCAAGTAGATGAAGCACTTCACGTCCATATTACCTATGGATTGCTCCTCTACGCCTGAAAGATGTGACTACCATGTCCACATTACCTCTGAGAAGTCATTCTTTTCGCATTAGTTCTATGATTATCCCGACGGTCAAGAAAATAGTTCACGTCCATATTACCTCTGGATTGTTGTTCTATACCCCGGCAAAGATCAAGCCTACCACTTCCATATTACCTCTGGTAAGGCAAATCTATTATGAAGATTTCCGCTTTATTCTGAAGACAAAAGCAAAAGGAACAAGAAAGCTTCTACATATAAAAACATGTGGCTACAAAGACCTATTACAGACTCTTCGTAGTTACATACACAGAAGCAAAAAAACTAAAATTACAGTACAAGCTCCCAATAGCACGGGCAAGACGGCGACAGATCACTTTCTGGTTAAAAGGAAGCCACCGCCCAAAGCCAGGGATAAAGACCAGCACAGGACTCCCCTATCTCCCCAGCTGGCCGGAGAGAGCAACCACAGCAGCAGGCCTTGCCATTCCTCGGTCGGTATAGTAACCAATGCGAATTCAGGAAACAAGGATTCGAGACACCATTAACACCCACGACATCCAGGACGGGGGACGTCTCGAGATCCAGTAGTAGTTCTACTACAGCTTCTTTGGATGAAAAGATTTGCCACCGACGGCCGCCTCAAGCAAACTCCAGGGTCGTCAGGAGCCGAGCATCGGGCAAACAAGGCCATTGTTGAAGCAGCTAAGTCTTCGCTTGAAGGGGATAGTCCTTTATATAGGCTGTTCGTGTGGTCCAAGCACGAGCTAGACATCGGTCAGAAGAAAGCTTACAAGTTAAGCTAAAGCTCTACTCCATGTCAGATGACAGAACTGCAAGCGACCAAAGGAATGTGACTCTGAACCTCATATGCTAAAGAGATTTATGATCCCTGTAAAGATGCAATAGGCTCCAATATCAAGAAGCCATCAGAAGCATATTCTCTAAAACATTGACTCAAGATAATTAATCCTAAGAGCTAGGCGTGACACCACCCATCACCCAGCTCATACAGTCCTAACACGTGGTCATGCTTCTGTTCAAAGTATTCCGAGATAGACTTAAGTTCGGGACACTTTGAAGGGGTTCTTGTAGAAGCATGAAAAATCTCAGCTGAAGACAACCCTTCGCCAAAACGCAGAAGATGCAAAAGACGTCGCTTATAGTCGAACACCCTAAGAAGGACATTTGCATACTTCTCAAGGGCAGCGATGGCTCCTTCTACACAAAGTTCTTCCATAAGAACGTGGCTCCTACAAACAAGAAAAGCTGCAACCAGCAGCCAACTTACACAACGCCGATTGCCGCTCGAATTTAAGTTTGGATCTCGCATGGTGGTGAAGGATGCCGAGAAGAAGATAGCGACTCTTCAGAGGAGAACTTTCCCTTTTATAGGACCAAGAATGGCCCATAGCGCACGCCACATGGCCGACGGTCAGAATTCCTCCATTAATGGGACGAACCTAAGAATCAGCACTTTGAATGTTAGTCTTAGATCCTTGGAATTCCCCATATTACGGTGGCAATTAAGAGGGAATTTCCTTAAAGAGCAGATATTTATTGTTCTTCGCTTCAGAAGCCAAAGCCTTCAAGATGGAGGCGCAGCCACCTGCCTGCACCAACCTTAGAAACAAGATGGTGGTAGGCCCCCATCCCCTTCTTTTACTTCATAAGCCATTGTATTCACTCCAGAGGCGCAGCTACCTTCATGTGCCAATATCAGACGCATAAAGGTGTCATGCCCTTCCCTTCGTAGCCAACGCCTTCACTGTTCTGAGGCACAGCTACTTGCCTACGTCTGTATGAGGAGCAGGATGGTGATATGCTTACACCATCTCTATTCCCATGGCATAGTCGTCTGCTCCGATTCAGAAGCTTAAGTCACTTCTCTACAAGAGACTTGGGAAATCCTATCGAAACCATTGTAAGTCAGTCGGTCGCTCCAAAAGCACAGTAACCTAGCCAACCTGAAGCACAAGCCTACTTGTTACCTATAACACAGTGACTCCTGTATCCTGAAATACAACTTCGTAAGTTGCTCTATATGCATAGAAGTCTCGTTGTCATTCGAAGCCAAGTCTACTCGTCGCCTGAAAGCACAAAGGTTCCGTCGTCTCCAGAAGTACGGTCTACTCATCGCCCCAGAAGAACAGCAGTACTTAGTCCTCAACAGAGGCACAGGAAGCATTGGTCCACCTCAATTGGTTTGTTTAAACTGTCTCTTACAGAGAAGATTAGGAATAAATTATGATTGATATCATATCAGATTGATTTAAATCTTTGACGATGATCAATTAGACTCCAAATTTAGGATAAAATCCTAAGATTTACTCGGCTGTATCCGAGCAAGCAAATCGGCACGTGCCATGTATCACGTCCTTCGATTATGTTTATAACCACCAGAGATCTCGTTTGAGAGGAATCTTGATGTCCGCCACGTGTCAGCGCCGCAGAAGCCCGCACCGTGTAATGACGGTAGATTCTTTTATATCTCAGGAACCCTAATGTACATCACATATGTGCTCAGTTCTCTATAAATAGAAGGAGTTCTTCTTCCACCAAAGCATCGATCGACAGAAGGAAAATTGACAATCGTCAATCTTCAAAGGATCAGCAATCTCTATCCACGAAGAGTCGACCACCCTCATCCACCAATCAACCAAAGAACCAACCAACCAAACATCTTCAAGGGATCTTCTCCTCCAGGTAGCCTCTTGATTAGTGACCCTAAAGTCTCATCAAAGGCTCCAGAGAGCCATAGCAAGGTCGGTTCGTCGTCAGACGTCAACGGAGTAAAGGAGCCGCTGTAGTGCTCGATCTCTACCGTCACACTTTTCCAAAAATCTCTTCTCCCTGTACTTAGAATATTCTGTTTAGGACTTCCTTCTTTGTACACAAATACCTTATACGTTCAATAAATCAAAAAGTTCGTTCAACCTTTTGTTATGTCGAATACGTGGCATTCGAGAAGATTTGGTCAGACATGTCAGATCTGCCATTAATGACTAACAGCTGTCTCGTGCCATCTGCAATTGGCACAATATGATCATTAGTATCATATCAGTCAGTGGCACCACTCAACAAGTAGCACCTGGTGCCACCCAGCAGTGGGTGTCATTTGATCAAATCATCCTGAAGCAGTTAGGTTACGTGGCACACATGCCACTAATATCGAAGAACATGTACGTGAGACTGCCGATGACCAAGCGCATGTCAATCACAACATGCCATGCGTCTAAGAAGTAAAACAAACCGTTCGTGCCAAGGGATGAATGGTGCATCAATTGCAGTGTATGCCAATCAGGATAACTACTTAACAGTTATCTCTAGGACTCTATAAATAGAGTTTCAAATCACTTGCAAAGCATCACTAATGATCATAATCTCCTGCGACTTGCTGCAGCACTCTCCAAAGGCTTTGTTCTTCGATATTGCATCATCCAAGGGATAAAGTGATCTCCTTCTGATCAGATTCCTATAGTTATACTTTTCCAGAAATCAATTATACTCTTGTACTTTCTTTTTCCTAATTTGTAAAGGAATACTTCTGTTTTTTGCAAACAATGATCTGTAGGATCAGGAAGGAGAATCAATCACATGAAAAAAGTCATAGTTCATTAGTAAACTAGAACCAAATAAATAGATTTTGTCTTATTAATTTTCACATGTAAACTTAGAAAAATTCACAAGTAAATTATGAATTCTTTTCAACTTCGTCGTGTCTGTGAAATAGATTTTGTCCTTGTACCACGTTATGATATCAAACCAGTTATGCAGAAAATATACTTTTGTGTTATAGAAAATATTTAACTTTTCTCTTTCTGGAATTCCTACATAGATATGATTAGTGCCGCATCAAACCATTTAAAATATAGAATATTAAAAAATATTCTAATTGTACATCATATACAAACATTAAATTATAAAGGGTAACAATTATTTATTGAATAAATACCTGAAATTAAATGGGATTAAATTTATCACGAGCTAGCTAACTCGTCATTTTGTTGGCATTTGACTTCAAAATTATTGATTACATAACCATAATAACACTGATTAAATTAAATTCATAAAGGAACGATTAAGTTGTGCTTTTAACTAAGGAGCAAAAAACTGCAAAATAAAAACAATGAAATTATCCTGCAATTACTTCAAACACCAATGCTCATTCTTAAACTACATATAACTACACAGTATTAAAGTTCTTGTACAGTTTAAGTAGGTGTCGTGTCCATGATGTGTCGTGTTTGACACGTTGGACACACAAAAATATGTGTTGTATCGGGGTTGTTGTGTCAGTATCGTATCGTGGGTCATATTCGTGTCCGTGTAACATGGAGGTTAGCAAATACCCTCACCAATATGTTTCAACTACTTCAAACTTGAAGTAAATCCAAAATGAAACCCAATTTTTTTCTCCAGTACCTCATTTGCAACAAAGAAATATGTACCTTCAGATTTGTTATTATTTGGCTCAGACCCAGGCACCATCCTCTCTCCTTACTCAACAAATACTCCATTCCCATTCCCAATAATAGAGAATGGGCAAGTGAAGTTATCACCTTTCTCTACAATGCTCGCTAGTTTGGCGGCGTCGATGACGAGGTTCCTCTACACCACGAAGGCCTACTTCATGGAGTCGATGACAGTGATGTTCGAGCTGAGATTCGTTGAGAGGAAAAAATTTAGATTATGCAAAAAAATCCCCAAATCTACATAAAACCCCTCAAAAATACAAACCCTAACCCTAATATCATAAAATTTAAAAAAAATAATCCCAAAGACCCAATTCCCAAATTAGAATTGATAGAGAGAGAAGAGAAGAAAGAAACAAAATCAAACACAAATATGACATCGGTAACGATGGTGATGTTATTACGTAGACGGTGGGGGAGGGGGGGTTGGAGATTCGACAAGTGGTTTAGAAAGAAGACGGCTGGCGGCAGACGACTTTGCAGCTCCTACTCCTCGTCTCCGGTCGTCGGTAAGAAGATGACTGAAGTATTGTGATGTCGAATGCTCCTTGTCTTCTTCTTCAGTGATGATGAGGTGTACGAGGAAGAGAAGAAGGTAGAGAAGAAGTAGAGGAGTAGAAGTGGAAGGAGAAGAAGAGAGAAGGGAGTTGGAGGGGGAATTTTGATGAGAAGAAGAAGTAGATGAGGAGAATGAGAGAGCGCAAGATGGAGGGGGAAATTTTGTAGGCAAAAATTTTATCCGGAGAATGAAAGAATGGACAGGCCTTGCGAAGATATTTGGGAAAAAAATTAGAATTTTTTATAACACTTGTGTAACGAAGTATTATAAAAAGTTAGCTTATATATAACGTTTATATATAAAAAATGTTATAATTGGCCAAATATTCCTCCAAACTGTCATATTAAGTCGTATTTCTAAATTTGTGTAACGCTTCTATATAAAACATTATAATAACATTTTTGTGAGCGTTATAAAATGGTATTTCTCTTGTAGCGACAGTTGCAAGCACTCAGTTAAAGCTTATGCCATAGTAGATTAACATCGAGCAGGAGTACTCGAGACTGGATTAGTCCTCCACGAGGGAAACCAGTATAATCACTGTGTCACTGAGTTTGATCTTCTTAACTCTTACTTTACTGCAAGTTATTTACTTTTATATCATTTGCTTTTACTTGCCATATTTTATAATTTTAATTGGTGATATTTATTCTGCTGCATACGCACACACTCTATTCACCCCCCTCTAGATGTGCTACATCAGCCACTAATTTAAGTTAAAAAAATTAAAGTTGTAAGGATTGGGATTTGATAGAAATTTGTTTGGTAGGATTTGGATGAGATTTGATAGAGATTTTAAAAGGTATGCAAGATTATGCATCAAAAGATTTAAATTATTTTCAAAAATGGAAACTAAAGATTTGATTAGGTTTAAACCTATTTGGCTGTACAAAATCTAAATAAAATCTATCTAAATTAATCCTAATAGGTTATGGCAACCTAGTATATGCTCTATGTCACGACCCGCATCCGGTATAGGGGCACGAGTACGTGGGTACATCCAGCCTACATCGTAGCATCGGTGGTAAAACGCAATTTAGGTCAACGGTGCTATCTAATAAGTCTAAGAATATATGAGTCATAACCTATCAATAATAATCACATCTCCAAAAGGAGGACAATGTAATATCTAAAATCTCATACTCAATCACAGGTAACTATAGGAAGATAATAGTACGAATGATATAAAGATATGAATGATAAACATGAGAAGTCTAGTAGCATATCACAAATCCACAATAGCGTGTTAGAGTCTAACATCTCAATAAGTACATGTCTCAAATAATATGATAATCCAAGTCTCATAAACTAGAGAAAAATCCAGTAATCCTAGGTACTAGCTAAGGACACTACTGGTGGTGCATCCTCAACGGGCACCGGCTTCGAAGGAATCTCCTGGACATAGTCCTCGTCTACTCCAGGTTCGTAGTAAGTAGGACAGAAATCCGTAACTCCTCTAAAAAAATGTTATCCAGCCAAGATTGGAGCGAAGTACATAAACTAACAGCAGTTTCGTTAAATTGACAAAAACTATCAGTAATAGAAGGTAATAGAAATATATGATAGATATACAAAACTGAACAGTAAGAATATAGGAAATCAAGTAGTCATATCATGGCAAGTGTGAACTATATGTAATCATGAGTACGATGTATCAGCAGGTAATATTTTGAACAGAACATGTATTACTAAACTGTGCATTAAGACATTAGTTTATTATGTGATAGGCTTGGGATAGGATTAGGCTATTCCATATGACCGGCTATACAGAAGTACAGGTAATGGATCAGGCCGATCATACATGAAAATCTATGTATAAGTATAATAAGATCAGGCTATACCCTGTGTGAGGTGAGGGTGAGCTATGCACAAGTAGTTTGGATATTATCACAAAATCTACTAATATCTCCCCATTCCCTCAACTAGTATAGTGGATCCAACCATCGTACGTTACGCCACATGATTCTCTGAGAGGGTAACTAATCCTCTCAGGAATCGGTGTCCATACAACTACAAGAACAATAACAAGGCTTGCACTAGTACACCGGGATATACCAAGAATAATATCTCATGACGGGATCTAAGATATCCTAATCATGTACTCTCATGTCAAAAATCAAGTATAACACTACAAAACTGATATCGTAGAAGTTATCAAGATAACGAAAACTATCAGATAATGTTCGCCTGTGGTCCTAAGCACGAGTGTGGCTCGAGGTCTAAAGTGGAGTCATAAAGACCTAAATATGAAATATCAATGTCATTGGTGTTTTGGTGTGCTAAACATTGATATCTAAAGTGAAATATGATTTCTAGGTCAATACTAGGTCATTGAGGTCAAACTAGGTCAATACTAGATTTTTATGGTCAATTAGGTCAATTTACCATAAAGGTTGACTTTTAGGGGTCAAACTAGTCAACACTAGTCAAAACTAGGTCATACTTAGGTTTCTAGGCCCATACCTTGTCATACCATGGTAATCTAACCTATACTAGCCAATACTAGGCCTTAACCTATGTAATTATCTATGTTGGATACACATAGGGTATATTGCAATACCTTACCTATTTACTTGTCACGCCCTAGTCCCGAAATACATAGGACTAGGATCGCAAGCATGCCAGTTAATACGATCCAGAATAAGTTTCCAATTTAATGGACTTATGCTAGATGTACTACGCTGAAGAAGTGTACTAAACCTATGCTATCACAACTATATCTTAATCCACATACAAGTAAATAAAGCAAGAATAAACGATATGTAATATAGCCGGCCGCCGTATAATACACATGTTTGATCAAACTCGAGAACAAAAATAAGTTTGCAAAGCTAAGCTAATAAGCAGAGTATATGATTATAAGAAATATATAAAACATGGAAGAATGATGAACTGAAGCATGAAGACACAAATATACCATTCATCTATCTATCTATAAGTGCTCCATAATAACCTGGAGAGATCACTAGGTCCTCATAGTGACATACCAAGGTACAGAAGGAACATGTCATAATATGAACTGAATAAATATAAACATGAAATAAATAGCTCGGAACACAACACGGTCCAGTATCTCGCCACCGAAGCAGTGGGCTACCCTACAACCAGACAAGTACAAAGGATGACACACTATTCCACGACAAGACACTATCCCATGCCATAATACAAACTAAATGAATAACCCAAACCACCACATGGTCCACTACCTTATCGTCGAAATAATGAACCACACCCATAATTGAATAAGGACAAGGTGTGGCCCACTATTCCATGATAAAGCATTGTCACATGCTATAGTTAGGGATAAGTACAGCATCTCACGTACTATGCGAATGCATGTTAAAAATGACATTGGGCGTATGGGTAGGTGATAAGTATATAGCACCGAATTACAGGCCGGTGTCGGATCACGAGTCGATGCTATGAACTATGAGCTACGAGCCAAACAGGCAACTGTAAAACTATGAGGCTTATGACTCCGTAGTCTTCTCCAGAGATTATACAGTCTAAAGGGGCTATCCCATACGCCTACTAGTAGTCTTTACTGCCCACGAATGGTATAAGTCATATCCATGACTCGAACAACCCATATCTTAATGCGAGTCACTAAACTAGAAACAATCCAAATTCTATATGCACCGACACATGAATGGCTCGCACTGGTAGGTAAACGAATGCTGAAGCTAGTGCCAACGCAATGAACCCTCATTCACAATGTCGTGTAATTCTACGTGACATGGCATGGAAGTTACACAACTTTTAGGAAACGTATTCAACACAATTAAGTCACACACACACCCCTATCGTATCGATGCCATCATCGATATCACCCAAGTCATACTCAGACGTACACCAACTACTACCAACAGAAAAGAAGAACAGACATAAATATTTAAACAGAACAATTGATGGCAAGGCATCTTGCTTGGAACTTCGGAAGCAAAGTAAATCACGATCCGGCTCCAACTGTAGTCGAATGATCACGAACTCCTAAAATATAAATAAACTAAAATAAGATAACATATCTACAATAAATATACATACTATTTATAAGTCTATTACATATACTAGCTAACTAGTTTACAACTACATATATACGCCCTCTACCTGAAGTACCATGCCAACATAAAAATAATGCTTCATAATATAAAAATATTCATTTTAAATTATGAAATAATAATAAAAATATTTATGGAAAATTATCTAAATTTAATACAACCATCATAATTGTACATATTTATGAAACAATTAAATATATACATATTCTGGCTATTCTATATACACATGTAATCATGCCGTTAGATAAAATTAGTATTTGTATGGACTAAAGGTAGTAATTATAAATTTTGGAATATTTCTTAAAGATATCTAATAATAATATTTAATCATAATATTTATATATAAAAAAGTACACTTTGACTAAATATATCAACTTATTGGCTTGATAGGCCAACTTGTCAATTAAATCGAAACCAAATAAATATAAAACTAATATATTTAAATTCTAAAATAAATCTAAGTAATTTGAGAAAAAAAAAGAAATTTATATAATTACACAACAAGGATCACACACTATATCAGTACAACTAGTCAACAACCAAAAATAACACTTAACCATATATACCATCAATGCTACTATATATAGCAACATGTTATTTTAGAAAAAAAATATTTAGATCCCAAAAATATATACATTTATTTCTTAAAAAAATAAACTGAATATATTTATATATAAATATTTTAGGAAAAATACGTCAAACCCAAACTTCAAAAATCACACATCTATGCCATACGGGATTCCAATTTGGAAAGCGAATCGACATAAAATATACAAAATATATATTCTAGAAATAATCAAAATAAATTAAAGAAAATATGATTTTCCATCTCAATTAATCAGACTTAAATCATATTAAACTCGTACGAAGTTTAGAGATCAAGTAGTCGGGTTACGGTTGACTTTTCGGTGTCCGAAAAACTAGTATCATGGAAACGATGTCATAAACGCAAGAAATACTTCCAAATATGAAAAATAAATATTAGTAGATATATAAGAGTAATGTTAGAGACATTACCAATAATTTGTTCTAGATCAAATGGGTTCAAAAGTCATCAAAAAGATCCTTGTACCAAAATTGGTCAAATCTGGATCAACTTTAGTACAACGAATGCCACGGCCAAACTGAGTAGAATGGTGTAAGTTAGCAATTGGACACAAATGTAGACACATATTACTATCTATTAGTTTTGGTTTTATGAGAAATAGATGAAAAAAGTATATGAAACCCATCAGAGAAGATGACCAACCTGCTGGTTCGCACAGAATTGTGCTGCTAGAATTGGCTGACTTGTAAGACTATTTTGGTGTACTAGAAGGGGTTGTGGATGTATAAGGGTTTAATAGGATTATAGAGGGTTGTGTTAGCTTCATAATGAATATTCGTGGAGCTTCATGGAAGGTCAGAAAGGAGTCAAAACTGCCATTACGCCACAAGGTGTCTCCGACGGCCAAGGCTGAATATAGTTTCGGGATTTACAAGGTGGGGAGTAGGGGTGGCTGTTTTTAGGAGTTTAATATATAAGGTTTTGGTATCATATAAATTAGGATTAATATGGAGGAGGTTTGTAATTATTTGGTGATGATTTGGTCAACCAATCAACTAATATGGTATGGTGGGTTTGTGGGTTTTCATATTTGGAAAGGTGGAAGATTTAGTCAAAGATGCATGGGTTTAATACATGCGGGATGCTATTAAATATCCAAAAATCAATTAATTATATCTCTAATTAATTTTGGCAATCCAAGATAGGCTCCACTAATTTGGATAGGCTAGGTTTTGGTCCAAACAATTATTCGAATTGAATTGAACACTGAAAAGTATCTAATGGTCTCATGTGTCATTCGAAAATAATTAGCACATTGGAACTCAATTAAGTGGGACACCATTAGCATGTGTAGTAGGCTCAAAATAAGGTAAAATTATATATTGGATCATTTAGGTTGGATCGATATCGAGTCCAGAAATTAAGTTGGATAAATTAAGTTGGATGTTGGGTCAAGGTTTACGGTAGATAGCAAATTGGTCTAAGTTGACCCGAAAATTGTGTGACAAAAATAGAATACAAGGGAATATGTTTGAGTGAAACATGATATATCAAAATAAGATAAACTTATCTAGGTCAAAACACATGAAGGATATTTCTAGAGATTGGCATTTCTGGTGCTCCAAAGATCAAAGCTATGGAAAAGAGTATTTAATCGTCAAAATAATAGTAGAAAAATAATATTTATTAATAACTATATTAATTAAAATAGTAAAAATTATAACTCAAAAAATCTAGGGGGCTTACATTACCCCAATACCCTAACCTATGTCACCTAGGCATACATGCATTACCTTTGTATTACCTTTACCTATACATATTACCTATGTTATACCTCATGGATATTCCCATTTACCTTACCTATGGTTACCTATTCAAGGTTCCCATCAATCTAACATTACCTTCCCTTATATCACATAGATATTATCCACTATCCTAACCATTACATATACTCATATCACATAGGTATTCTTCATACCTATGTACCCTACCAATCCTCTTACCTATACATTCACACATGCCATTCTACCTATACTCTTCATACAACCTATGTGCACACACACATGGGTATCATCTATCTATAACACTCAACACACACAAGCTCATATACATATGTTGCCTACTGCTACATTTAATCCCTACACTCTAATACACCCAAAACAGCGGGGAGGGAGGTACTGCTGCTACCTACAACAGTAGATACACCTGCTGTTGGTGCTGAATTGCTAGGGTAAAGCCCCCTACTACTTGTGCAAATAGGTGCACATACCTGCTGTTGTTGTAGTAAGGGCAGGGATCCCCTTCACCGCTGTGCAAAGTTTGCAACTAGCCTATAGGCAGGACAGTAATCCTGCTGCCTAAATGTGCAAGAACCCTCCCTTCCCCCACCTCTACATGCTGCAAGCAGGTAGCCTTAGCTACTGCACTAAGGCCTACTACAAACACAAGGCCAAGTAGCCCAGCTACTACCTTTACCCTTCACTCCATCAACTGATTTACCTCTGTGCACAAGTGCACAGGTAAACAACCCCCAAACAGGGCAGTACTGCTGCTATACAAGTGCACAGCTGCTCTCTGCTATGCATCAAGTGCACATGTACTGCACTTCCCTTCTAGCTGTTATTGTGCACAAAGTATGATGCAGACACTTAGTGGCTTCAACATGTTGTTGTGCACAATGAACCCCCTAGCATCTGCCTAAACCTCCTACCTATGCATCTATACAATATACTATATACAGATGTGTATATGCAGACACTTGCCTATATGTGAATACACACACAACACATGCATATATGTAATATATCAAACACTTGGTGTGCATCACCCCCGTTTCGTGCTAGTCTACGATACGCTTGTTATACGCCCAAGATACCTATATTAAACCTTGTTCGAACCTAACCAAAACTGTCATGCCCCGCTGCCGTAGGAGTGATCTGTTGACACAAAGTCACAGTCAACCAAATATTGACTACATTGACTAAATAATATCTGTATAAATTCAATACGACACACGACGTCTGCATTCAGTTCAGGACAGACAACGGCTCAGTTTCCGACTCTCAGTATATTTTCGAGTCTGTACTTTTACATTTTATTGAGTCTAGAAATATGTACTCTGAGTTATGCTGAGCTCTTGGAACTTAGTCTATAAGCACACCCAAAATCCCAAGCTCCACCAAAACAAAATAGCCCACAAGTCCCACTTAGGACCACTCTGTGCTCTGGAGACAGAGTTCGGGCCGAACTCTGCCTCCACACAGAGTTCGGGCCGAACTCTGTCCCCTAGAAATCAGGAACCCTAATTTTAGGGTTAGCTGGTTGCTAGCTGTCCAACGGCCAAATTTTTGAATTTTTCTACCCGAATTCTGGCCGAATTCTGCCTCTAAAAACACTATAAATAGGGCATGAATTCTCTCATTTCAATTCACTAAATCTTCTCTTCTCTTCTCTCCTACAAGCTCAATAAGCCATACCCTTCCCATCTACTAGCCACAAGCCTCCTAAGTCTCGAGTGCTCAGCATCTCTCAGTTAGGATTCTTGTGCAAGAGTCGAAGAAGTCGCTTGGACAATTCCAAGCAAATCGCCACTGCGATCCTCTGTTAGAAGTTGACGTGCTCTTCTGAAGAAAAGGCACGGGTTGTAAACTACTATTTCACAAATAGTGGATTTAATCCTGAGCTAGAGTTCTCAGGCCTGGACTAGTCCTCCACGAGGGAAACCAGGTTAAAATCGCTGTGTTTGCGTATGCTCTTCTGCTCTTCATTTATTTTCCGCACTTTACTCTGATTATTTATTGTTGGTGAAAGAGTTATTTTTAATTGGCTATTTTTCTATATAAACTCTATTCACCCCCCTCTAGAGTTGCCAAACTGTTCTTCAATTGGTATCAGAGCTCTGTTCTCTTTACAAGGACTAACATCCTAAGAGCTGATCCATGGCAACCACACAATCCTTGATTTCCAATCATGGTAAAGGTCAGTCCACTCATAGGCTTCCCCTATTAGATGGGACTAACTACACATATTGGAAAACAAGGATGAGCTTCTATCTTAAGTCTCTAGACTTTGACCTGTGGACTGTCGTCACTGACGGTTACAAAAAGCCCGCCAGGATAGTTGTCGATGGTGACCTCATTGAGAAACCACACGACAAATATTCTGTCGAGGAGAAGAAACAGGCAAGTCTAGATGCTAGGGCTATTAATGCTTTATTCTGTGCTATAGACAGGAATGAGTTCAACAGGGTCTCTACATGCACCACTGCTCATGAAGTATGGAGACTTCTAGAAGTGACGCATGAAGGAACCACACAGGTCAAGGAATCTAAAATAAGCCGTCTCACTCAAGAATACGAAGCCTTCAAAATGAAGCCAAGTGAGACGATCACTCAAATGATCACAAGATTCCTCGACATCATCAATCCTCTATCTTCGCTTGGAAAGCAGTACTCAAACCACGAGAAGATTCGTAAGCTGCTCAGAGGGCTACCAAAGATTTGGAACCCTAAGGTGACCGCCATCATAGAAGGAAATGATCTCACAACAATGTCAATGGAGACCTTGATGGGTAAGCTTATGACTCACGAGCTTGACCTCAAGGACTTCGAAAAGCCTGCTCCGAAGACCAGGGAGATCGCACTCAAAGCTCATCAACGAAGAGCTAATCATGATACGACCGAAGAAGATAATTCGGATGATGAAGACCAAGCTCTCATGGTTCGCAACTTCAGGAAATTCCTTCACTTCAATCGAAGGAAGAAGGAATCTCAAGAAGACGATGAAGAAGAACCAACTTGTTACGGTTGCAAAAAACTGGACATGTCCGAAAAGACTGCCCATTCCTGAAGAAGAGCAACCGCTATGAGAAGCCATACAAAAGGAACTCATCAAAGAAATATGCCAACACAGGTATCTGGCATGAAAGTGAAGCGAGTGACTCTGAGGAAGAAAAGGACTCCCCTCAAGATACAGCAAATGTGTGCCTGATAGCAACTTCCAACAAGGTATCTAACGAAACTCTGGATGACTTCTCTTTTGATGAACTTGGCGATGCTTTCACTGATTTACTCGATGATCATAAAAAGGTCATCGGTAAATATAAACATGCCAAGGACAAAATCAAAAGTCTAGAAGATGAGATACAAAGAATTTCTTTACTTCTTGATAATGTTAGAAACACATCACCCACAAATGACACTGATGGAGCATCCAAGCTTAAATTAAGCTTACATGATGCTGAAGCACGTATTGAGCAACAAACTCAAGAAATCACTACTCTCAACACGTTGCTTGCTGAAGAAAAGAGTAGACACAAGATTTCCATGACTAAGATTTATGGCTTAAATATTAAGGTTGATGAACTGCAAGTTGTTTCTAAAAGATTAGAAACTAAATTGGGTAAACAGGTTGTTCAACCTCAAACCCAATCACATGGGCACAACACCACTCATGCTAGTCAACCACGTCAATCTCATACAGCACATAACCATGCATTTATATACACAAACTTTCATAAACCACGTGCACGTAAGAATAATTCTCAATCAGTACACACTCATCATGCACAAAGACACAATCAACATCACTCCACACATAAAAAGCATCATGCCATGCCATATAGACAAAATCATCATGCAATGCCATATAGACAAGATCCTCATATACCATATAGACAAAATCATCATGCCATGCCATCTAGACAATATCAGCATGTCACACATCATAGACAATACCATCATTCTATGCCTCATAGACACCATCAACATGCCACTCATTCCATGCATAATCATCTTCACCATGCTAACTCTTCACATCATGTCCATCCTCATCCTGTTGCTTATAGATATTATTCTCATGCTCCTAGTATAAATAAGAATGCTATCTGTACTTATTGTGGATTACATGAACACATCTCACCACAGTGCAGAGTTAGAAGACTTGTAGATAAAAGGATATATGCTTGGTTCCCAAAGACTAACTTTTCAGGACCCTCAAGAATTCGGGTACCAAAGGTCACATCTACTCTTGATGTAGGTGGACCTTCCCTCCTCAACTGAAAGTAAGTGGATTCTCGATAGTGGATGCTCGCGACATATGACGGGAGACGCAAATCTTTTTGCATCACTATCGATGAAGAGAGAAGGATACGTATCCTTCGGTAACAATCTCAAAGGGCACATTATAGGTAATGGTATCATTGGTCATCCTCCTTCTCCTGTAATAAAGGATGTCTGCCTAGTGACCGAGTTAAAGCATAACCTGCTCAGCATTAGTCATCTTGCTGATCATGGATATGATATTAACTTTGGACAAAACAGTTGCTACATCTATGATAGGTCAACAGGAGACATTGCTTTTGAAGGGAAAAGAGAGGACAACATCTACATTTTCTATCTTTCTATAAATACTAACAATGCAGGTAGATGTCTATATGCCTACAAAGACGAACGACTACTTTGGCACCAGCATCTTGGTCATGCCAACATGGATGCTGTATCCAGGCTTTCTACCAAGAAGCTAGTGAGAGGATTGCCTGACATCACATTCAAAAAGGACACGGTATGTGCCGAATGTGAACTAAACAAGGCAACTAAATCCTCATTTCATTCTATCAACTCTGTAAGTACTACTAGACCCTTGCAACTACTTCATATGGATTTATTTGGTCCTAGTAGAATAGCTAGCCTTGGAGGCAAACTTTATGCATTTGTTATTGTTGATGATTTTTCGAGATTTACATGGGTTTTCTTTCTCGCTAATAAGAGCGATGCTATTTCTGCTTTCAAAATTTTTGTAAAGAAAGTTCAAAACGAAAAAGACTACATGATTACTCGAATCCGAAGTGATCATGGAGGCGAATTCGTAAATTATGATTTTGAAAGTTTTTGTAATGCAAATGGTTTTGATCATGAATTTTCTTGTCCTAGAACTCCTCAACAAAATGGTGTTATGGAGCGAAAGAATAGGACTCTTGGCGATATGGCTAGAGTCATGTTGAATAAATTTTCTCTTCCGAAATATTTTTGGGCAGAGGCTGTAAGTAGAGCATGCCACATTTTGAATAGGGTGCTTATTCGTCCCATTACGAAGAAAACACCCTATGAGCTTTGGTTTGGGAGAACCCCCAATGTTTCTTATTTTAAAGTTTTTGGCTGTAGATGTTTTATCCTTAACACCAAAGACAACTTAGGCAAATTTGATGCCAAAGCTGACGATGGTATCTTTCTTGGTTATGCCGCCAAGAGTAAGGGATATAGAGTTTTCAATAAACGCTCACTTATTGTGGAAGAGTCAACAAATGTGACTTTTGATGAAGACAACAGTGCAGCAAGTACTCTTGATGATGACGTTGAGCCATCAACTTCTACTCCAATGAATACTTCAACCGAAACTAATTCTCTGGAGGGTTTGCCTAAGAAATTCTCTTTCAAACCTTCTCATCCAGAAAATTTAGTTATAGGAGAAGTTTCACATGGAGTAACTACTAGATCATCACTAAGAGACTCCGTTGCTAGCACTGCCTTCATTTCACAAGTAGAGCCTAAAAACATTTCTGAAGCTTTTAATGATGAATTTTGGATTTCTGCTATGCAAGAAGAACTCAACCAATTCGAGAGAAGCCAAGTATGGGAACTCGTTCCTAGACCGGTTAATCACTCAATAATTGGTACTAAATGGGTTTTTAGAAACAAAGTAAATGAAGATGGTTCAGTCACACGTAACAAAGCTCGTCTAGTAGCTCAAGGATACAACCAAGAGGAAGGTATCGACTACGATGAGACGTATGCTCCTGTTGCTATACTAGAATCCATTCGGATGCTTTGTGCTCTTGCTAATTTTCAAAACTTTAAATTATTTCAAATGGATGTGAAAAGTGCTTTCCTGAATGGTTTTATTAAGGAGGAAGTTTATGTGAAACAACCCCCTGGCTTTGAAAATCACAAATTTCCCGACCACGTGTTCAAGCTGAAGAAAGCGCTTTATGGCCTTAAACAAGCCCCCAGAGCTTGGTATGAAAGGCTAAGCAGTTTCTTGCTTGAGAAAGGTTTTTCAAAAGGGAAAATTGACACTACACTGTTTATAAAATCTTTCAAAGACACTATTTTATTAATTCAGATTTATGTTGATGATATTATTTTTGGGTCTACTGATGAAACTCTTTGTCAAGAATTTGCCAAGTGTATGCAGACAGAATTTGAGATGAGCATGATGGAAGAGCTCAACTACTTTCTTGGTCTGAAAGTAAAACAACTGGCTAATGGAACTTTCATCTGTCAATCGAAGTATACCAAGGACATGCTGAAGAAGTTCGATCTTGACAACATCAAACCAATCAGCACTCCAATAGCTACTTCAACCAAACTCGAACCAGATGAGAGCGGCAAACCCGTTGATCAACGTAAGTATCGAGGTATGATAGGCAGCTTACTTTATTTAACTGCTAGTCGCCCCGATATCATGTTTAGTGTTTGCCTATGTGCTAGATATCAAGCAAATCCTAAGGAATCTCACATGACCGCGGTTAAGCGTATCTTTCGATACCTTAAGGGTACGGTTACAGTGGGCCTATGGTATCCCAAGTCAACATCATTTGACCTCATCGGTAACTCTGATGCTGACTTTGCTGGATGCAAGGTCGACCGTAAAAGTACGAGCGGCACGTGTCATTTATTAGGAAAGGCTTTAGTCTCATGGTTTAGCAAGAAGCAGAACTCTGTCGCACTATCCACAACAGAAGCTGAATACATAGCAGCTGGGCGTTGTTGTGCACAAATTCTGTGGATGAAGCAAACCCTTGAAGACTATAAGTTATCTTTCATGCATATTCCTATATTCTGTGATAATACTAGTGCAATCAATTTGACTAAGAACCCTGTCTGCCATTCACGCACTAAATACATTGAGATCAGACACCACTTTTTGCGTGATCATCAGCAAAATGGCACGATTAACTTAGAATTTATTGACACTGATCATCAGCTGGCAGATTTCTTTACTAAGCCACTATCCGAAGAGCGCTTTAATTTTCTTTGTCGTGAACTTGGAATTTTAGATGAAGCAGTTATAAATTGAAACTCACCTGCGTAAATATCGAGTATATTGTGATTCCTTTTCGAAGAATTTGGTATGGGTACAAGCCGAAAGGGTCCTTCTAACAACAAGGCGTAAAAGCCTAAGCGACACGGTGCACTAGTCCTCAGGACTACCGCTAGCTGGGATCCGGCCCCTGCAGCTAACCCATGACAAATTTGGACTATTGAACCACAGTATATGTCCTTATTTATTATATGGCTCATTTTTGATTTAATATTGCCTAATTGAGATCTTCTAAAGTTCATTCTGTTTTTGAGTACCTCTCTATCTATTTTTTAAATTCAACACTCTTTGTTGACCTCAACTACCTTTTGTTTAACTCTTAAACATTTTCTTCATGTTTTTTGCCTGTTTTCAGTTCTGGACCATTGATCCAGAACTCGGGCCGAACTCTGCCCCTATCAGAGTTCGGGCCGAGTTCGGTTCTTAGGTTCCAGCGTCGGGATCTGGCTCTGCCGTTGGATTAATTTTAATCCAATGGTCAATTTTTCACCCGACCAAAGACAAAGCCCTACTTTATTTCGGGATTCCCTCTCTTTCCTCCCATATTTCCTTCTTCTCCACCTCCTCCATCTTCTTCCTTCCAAACCCTAACCCTAGTTCTTGATATAGAGGGCTCTATTTCTTCTCAAAATCAAGGGAAAGGGGTTTTTCAACATTCTCTTCAACTGTTTAGTATTCTTTTCAGGTATATCTCTCTTTTTCTATCATTTCCAAGTTCTCCTCTTTTATTTCAAATGGCATCTCGCTTGTCCAAACGAGGGAGAAGGACTCGACATGAGGGTGCTTCCTCTTCGGTTCCTCCTCCTCCGATTGAACAAGTAGTTGAACAACACCCCATTCATCCGTTGTTCAATCCACCGCGTCCCGATGACCCTAACACTTACGACGACCGTTTATTTGTATCGCTAGAAGCCTCTAATGAATGGTTTAGCGATTTTAGAACTCGTCCGGTGTTTGGGGGTCATCCCATAAATTTCACTATATTTTCGTAATATGAGTCTTTATTCCGTGATCTTTGTTTGGATGAACTTGTTGCTTCAAATTCTGTTATCTACCATAGTGCAATTCAAATGTTCTACTGTAATCTGACTCACGATGCAACCCACATCTATTCCTGGGTTGCTGGTATTAACATTGCCTTCAATGATTCTGAGTTGGGAGACTTTCTTGCTCTCCCGGATCTTGATGTGTGGGACAAGCTTGTGGAAGCACGTCAACTTCAATTTGTTGGCGATACTTCCCTTGAAGGATTCAAGGAGGATTTATGTGCTCCTAACGTAAGTCCTCGCAAGCTAAAGGCCAAGCATCTCACCCCCTACTTTTATGAACTTCATCGTATCGTGTTCAATACTATCTTGCCCAAGGCTGGCTCAACAGATGAAGTCACTTATCTTGAGATCTCCACCTTATATCATCTCCACTATCGTATTCCATTCAACTTTCCACGGACTATGATGGATTGGATGATCAACTGTCGGAAGAAACCAAGAGCTTTGGTTTATCCTCTCTATCTTCCTTTAGTCTTTCGTGCTTTCATCATTCCTATCCATGATTGTCCGTTCCTGCCTGCACCTGCCTTTCTATCCAAAGCACGACGCCTTCAGCCTGTCGCTGCTTCTGAGTCATCTGAGCACTCTGCTGATGAGGAGCCTGACGCCCCTCCTCTTGGTCAGGATGCACCTCCTCCTCCTGCCACTCTTGAGTCTCTTCAGACTATGCTTCGCGATCGCTTTGCTGTTGAGGATGATCGCTGGATGCAGCAGGATTACCGTACCACCTTGCAGATCAGTGCCCTTGGGAACTCTCTGCATGATATGCGGTATTCGCTTGCTCGTCATCCTGATCTGCATGTGCCTATTGAGCGGGATCCAGATCGTGCGGGTCATCGTATAGACGATCCGTGGGTCATGAGGTATATGGATCCTGATGATGCTTTTGTGGACCCTCGTCGCTCTTTCCATGATCCTTCAGATGTTCCAGGACCTTCTCGTACTCCATGATGGAGATTGGCTTGATATGCTGCTGACACTGCTGATGGTCTTAGTTGCCTTTTGATTTTAGTTATTTCAGTTTGTTATGGATTTATGTACTGGATTTATGTCTTCAAACCCTGATGATGTGCTGGTTGGTGGATAACATTTTATGCTATTTTTCGTAGTTCTACTTTATGTCAGTGACTTGTTTTATTAGTATTATACTGTTTCTTTTCTGCTTGGTGTGGTTGGATTACTTTTCATTGTCTATACTGCTATTTCCATGCTTTTCCTTATGCAGTCTATATGATCCTTTATATTGCTAACTGCCAAAAGGGGGAGAAATATGTATATCTGTCTGTGCTTGTGTTTGCTTTTGGGAAAATATTTTTATCAGGCCACAGGTTCTATGCATTATTTACGGGGGAGAGCTATTGATTCTAGCTCGGCACCGTTCACTGATTACGGGGAAGCTATCTTATTCTAGCTCGGCATTGTTTATGGGGGAGCTGTGTTTTAACCAACTGTGTCCAGGTATGAATATTGAAATATACATTTATTATTTTGTCAATTATCAATATGGGGGAGATTGTTGACACAAAGTCACAGTCAACCAAATATTGACTACATTGACTAAATAATATCTGTATAAATTCAATACGACACACGACGTCTGCATTCAGTTCAGGACAGACAACGGCTTCCGACTCTCAGTGTATTTTCGAGTCTGTACTTTTACATTTTATTGAGTCTAGAAATATGTACTCTGAGTTATGCTGAGCTCTTGGAACTTAGTCTATAAGCCTACCCAAAATCCCAAGCTCCACCAAAACAAAATAGCCCACAAGTCCCACTTAGGACCACTCTGTGCTCTGGAGACAGAGTTCGGGCCGAACTCTGCCTCCACACAGAGTTCGGGCCGAACTCTGTCCCCTAGAAATCAGGAACCCTAATTTTAGGGTTAGCTGGTTGCTAGCTGTCCAACGGCCAAATTTTTGAATTTTCCTACCCGAATTCTGGCCGAATTCTGCCTCTAAAAACACTATAAATAGGGCATGAATTCTCTCATTTCAATTCACTAAATCTTCTCTTCTCTTCTCTACTACAAGCTCAATAAGCCATACCCTTCCCATCTACTAGCCACAAGCCTCCTAAGTCTCGAGTGCTCAGCATCTCTCAGTTAGGATTCTTGTGCAAGAGTCGAAGAAGTCGCTTGGACAATTCCAAGCAAATCGCCACTGTGATCCTCTGTTAGAAGTTGACGTGCTCTTCTGAAGAAAAGGCACGGGTTGTAAACTACTATTTCACAAATAGTGGATTTAATCCTGAGCTAGAGTTCTCAGGCCTGGACTAGTCCTCTACGAGGGAAACCAGGTTAAAATCGCTGTGTTTGCGTATGCTCTTCTGCTCTTCATTTATTTTCCGCACTTTACTCTGATTATTTATTGTTGGTGAAAGAGTTATTTTTAATTGGCTATTTTTCTATATAAACTCTATTCACCCCCCTCTAGAGTTGCCAAACTGTTCTTCATGATCGTCCTCGCTAAGGCGTGATGCCGTACGAGCCTAGATTACGCTCGTGCAAGGCGGGTTCTATAACGGCCGATTACAACGGCTGCGACGGGGTCGTCGCACAGAAGTCCCAAGTAGAGACATTGAACATGCAGCAGAAATTTAGAACAAAATACAAGTTATTCAAAGAATCTCTTTATTGATATTAAAACAAATATTACAATGGGGCGCAAGGCCAAGATTATAATCACTCAAGCTCACTCTTCTCACATTACAAGTCACTCAGCTCTCTCTCATCTCTCAATACAAGTCTTGAACCAGCGGATGCTTCGGATAGGCGATGTCCATACATTATGTCCCGTATAAGTCTTGACTCCATGCGGCCGTACGTTTCGAATCGCCAAGGATCTCCGTGTCTCGACGCATCCAAGCGAGCTTCGTGCCACGAGCTTCTACGTGTGTCTGCACATAAATACTGTATGGGTGTCAGTACTCAACTGTACTGGTGGAGTGAGCTCCTCGCCCACCCATACAAAACTGACACGTTTGATCTACTTTTGTGCAACATAAACCATTTACGATTGTCTTTCTACTCTTACCTTAGGATCGGTTTTAGGACGGACGCCTTGGCGTATTTTGTGTCTCTAGACCTCCTCGTGCCAACAATGTCAACTTATCGACTCATGCTTACCTTTTGGCCCGTATTAGGTATGCAACAACTTGGTCGTGCCATAAATCCCTTCTTATAACATAATCGAGGTAGTGCCTCGCCACTTAGTAACTTGCCTATACTTGTGTTGTGACAACGCGGTCGTGCCTCATATTTCGAGGTCGTGCCCTGTAACTCAACATAACTTAACCAAACTTGCCCTACGGTCCTTCTCGACTTAACTCGCAATGTCTAACCCAACTTGTGGAACCGGTGTTGAGAACTCAAGCACGACACCTATCTCGTGCCAAAACACGTGTCTTTACGCATAGCCAATCTTAGGCTTCATAATGCTTTGGGTGCAAACCGAGCATACATTTTATAACTCAAGTCATACCGTGCTTGCACTTCCTTAGAATCGATCGACACTGTGCATACGGATTTGCCGCTTAGTACGCCAATTATCTATATGAAAGGCCACTGGCATGACAAGCCATCGTAGACATAGCTCGGGTAGGCGGCGGGTTCTTCCATACAAGGTAGCTATCCACATGGAAAGCCTCCGACTACCCATATGGTAAGTTCCAGCGCTGCTATAACATCTTCCCTCTAGGTGGACTGGCCCCGGCGCCCCGGCGTAATACCAGTCGAGGAAGAAATCCTTGTCGACAAGTTGTCCATGACCACGCACCTACGAGACATCTAGACTCACGTAAATGCATAACCTAATTTTACGGTACGACTGGAACTATACTTAGCATCTCGTGCTCTAAACCACACTTTGTATAACGTGCATCGGAATCGTAGGACAAACAACCAAGAGACCGCCTCACTACTTGGAAAACATGCATAGGAACCGTGAGACTCCCAAACGATGGACCGCCTCAGCGACAAATGGTCGCGTGAACTTACTTCTTTGAAACCGAGGGAATGACTACTACATAGCCTTCCAACTAAACTTGGACAAAACGTATTCCTTAAGTGCCATAGACCGTGGCTAACTTTTTATCGTGTCGATCGTGGCTCATGCCTTAAAACGACTTATATTCTGTGCAGCACTATCGCCCAAGTCGTACTTTTTATGACGGGCCTTGAGATGGGACTAAGTGGCTGAACAATCGTAGAAAGTGGGACAGTGCTTGCTATGACTTCGATAGCCTAGCATTACCTTGCCTAACTTAATCGAGCCTACAACTTAACCCGTGGGACGAGCAAAGGCTATGCCAAGCCTTGCATTGTGGAAGCATGCATGCTTAATCGAGCATTTACCCGGGCGATGCCTATGACTTAGGCTAACTCATAGTTTGTGTCGAATACCAACTTTCCTTCTTCCAGGCCACGGGAGAAAGGGACGAGTGTCATTTTCAAAGCACGCCGTGCACCAACTCTAAGCCAACCGTTGGACCTTTCCATATTCTAATTCCATTTGACCTGTCGAGATTATTCCCTTATCTATGTGGATTCGTCTCTTTTATTGTCAAGCCTACTTGTGCATTTGAAAACGTTTGATTTATTATGTGAAGGCTAAGATGAGGCAAGTTCACCGAAACTACCCCACCTAAGTGATGTCTCCGAGCAAGCCGTTGCAAGTCTATGTCCGAATGCCGTTGGCATTTTGTATCCTCCGATTGACTGAACGGGAAGGGGCACTACATCATACACCACTCAGAAAAAGTTTCATCCTCGAAACTAACTGAGTACTTACTTATGGACAACTTTGATCCAAGGACTCTCGTACACATTTTGCCTACGCGTTTCTTCGATTCTGAGCCACACTTGCATTATTATCAATCTTTCCTTTAACACGATCTCAAATCCTCGATACTTTTCCATTCCTCAAGTCTCGTTTGAATTCAACGTATCACTTGGTTGGATCGTGCACGCATTCTAGGCATCCCCAAAATACATGCATTCAGCCAAGCCGCATGATAGAGAATTCTTCATTCTCACTCGGGTCGCATTGTGCACATACGCAGGCGTCCCTGAAGTTTATGCATGTCATCCGAATCTCGTGAGGGGCATTTCATACTCTAGAATCATTCTATCCATCCAAACCAATCCTCAAGATCGATCTTCGAATGCTAACTCTTGAAACGGGGGCGTCTCGCCTAACCGCTAGGCCATTTCTCAAGGCTAAAGTCAATGTCAGGATTGGAATCATAGTTCCCCAACAATAATGCCAATACTGACCCCAATCCTAGGGTCAAACCAAGGTCGATAATACGGAGTTTTCTACCCAAGCTCGCATTACTCAAATTTCTAAACATCGAGCATGAACACCTAATTCGCATCAAGGCACTCGTTGCGCATATTCGAATCTGTTCAAATCACCAATTCTAACCAATTCATGTATTCGATCACGAGGTCGTCTAGCGTAACAATTTGTTGTACCCCAATCTCACACAAGTCCGATTATCCATGGTGGGCATGAATTACCGTGCACGTTTCCCGTGGAATAATCATCCTCATCGGGACATAACTCTTATTCGAGTTTAGACTAATTCATTCTCAATTCGCGGATTGGACCTACTCAATCCTCAAGTTAAATTCATCAAGCACACGGAGTCATTCCCGAGTCCACGTTCTCGTCAAACCACAAGTCGAAGCAATCAAGTTGCCACGCCATGCAAGTTTGATCACCCCCGCTGTATGAATCACCATACCAGCGCTCACGCGGAGTGATCGTCCTAATTCGGTGTGACGCATGTGTGAGGCTGGAGTTGCGCTCGCATAAGACAAGAATGTCAATGTTGTGGTTGTCGTCGAAGCAATCCAAAAAATTTATTTTCATCCAAGCCAAGATCTCAGTTCGATTGTCTGTTTGTCATTTATTCAACTAGAAAATCCTCGAGCCAAGTCTATCTTTTCCTCGACACATTTCAACATCCATAGTATAGCATCCAACGGAACAATAACATTTTACACGATCATCGTTCCTCGAATCAGAGTACCCCCGAGTTATCACACACAGATCTTTGATACGCCTCAATACCATCGACGATATACATAACCTGACGATCTTCTTTTGTAATGAACTTCGAGTCATGCAACTGATGCTATTGTCCGAATTGGATATACCACACTTCCATTCGATCAAATCCGAAATCACAAGTGTGATCCTCTAGGCTTCCTCGATCGAGACATTCACTTTAATCTATCGATCTGAATCGTGATTCAATATCGTGTTCTAACTCGCGTTGCTCATTCACAAGTTGTCCTAACGACATCTCATTCGGGACATTCGAAGTCACGACCAACTAAGCGTGACGTATTCTAAGGCTATGTGCGATCGCATCGCCTCGCCGACATACTCGTTGTTACTTCTAATCCTCAATTTCGCTCGAAAGATTTCCAAGACGGACCATACACCACTCAGGATTCGAGCCATTCGATCTAGTCCTCAATCACGTTCGTATCACTCGCTAATACATCTTTCAGATTCGTCCGACAAATCTCTAGCGTAATCGCTCATGTCGTCTCGACGCACTAAGTCGTTTGCTTTATTCCACAAAATCTAAACCAATCCTTCGTGTACACCTAAGCATTAGTCCGCTAGCATTTCTATCGATATACATTCTAAGTGTATTTCCATTCCTGACCGAGCGATACTTAATACCGCTTGCAATTCGTTTGCACCATAAATTCCAGGTGTGCGACACGCGGCACAACTTAACCAAAAGGCCATGTGCATAGCCATCCCGTGCGGACTATATCCGAGTTGCACGCTCATTTGCTAATGTCGATGTAGGACTAGTTGGGCACGCACGCGACTCGCTAACTTTAGCATGTGTTTTCTATCAAGTCAAGTTTGACACCGTTCGGCACAAAGGCCATCGCCTACCGATGCGTTCAATTGAACACTTGTACAAGCTTTTGAAAATATTTAGACTTATTTTATGGACATGCCGTGGGACATTTGAGAGAGAGCGCACACTTCTTTATCAACGACAAGCTTTCAAAACTGAGAGATTCAACTTGAAGTCCAAGGACGTAAAGCCGTGCTCTGATACCATTATGTCATGCTCCGCTCCCGTAGGAGCGATCGTCCTCGCTAAGGCGTGATGCCGCACGAAACTAGATTGCGCTCGTACAATGAGGGTTCCATAACGGCCGATTACAGCGGCTGCGACATGGTCGTCGTACAGAAGTCCCAAATAGAGATATTGAACATGCAGCAGAAATTTAGATCAAAACACAAGTTATTCAAAGAAGCTCTTTATTGATATTAAAACAAAGGTTATAATGGGGCGCAAGCCCAAGATTACAATCACTCAAGCTCACCCTTCTCACATTACAAGTCACTCAGCTCTCTCTCATCTCTCAATACAAGTCTTGAACCAGCAGATGCTTCGGATAGGCGATGTCCATACATTATGTCCTGTATAAGTCTTGACTCCATACGGCCGTACGTTTCGAATCGCCAAGGAACTCCGTGTCTCTACGCATACAAGCGAGCTCCGTGCCACGAGCTTCTACCCGTGTCTGCACTTAAATACTGTGTAGGTGTCAGTACTCAACTGTACTGGTGGAGTGAGCTCCTCGCCCACCCATACAAAACCGACACGTTTGATTTACTTTTGTGCAACATAAATCCTTTACGATTGTCTTTCTACTTTTGCCTTAGGATCGGTTTTAGGACGGACACCTTGGCCTATTTTGTGTCTCTATACCTCCTCGTGCCAACAATGTCAACTTATCGACTCGTGCTTGCCTTTCGGCCCGTATTGGGTATGCAACAACATGGTCGTGCCGTAAATCCCTTCTTATAACATAATCGAGGTAGCGCCTCGCCACTTAGTAACTTGCCTATACTTGTGTTGTGACAACGCGGCCGTGCCTCACATTTTGAGGTCGTGCCCTGCAACTCAACATAATTAACCAAACTTGCCTTACGGCCCTTCTCGACTTAACTCGCAATGTCTAACCCAACTTTTGGAACCGGTGTTGAGAACTCAAGCACGACGCCTATCTCGTGCCAAAACACGTGCCTTTATGCATAGCCAATCTTAGGCTTCATAATGCTTTGGGTGCAAACCGAGCACACATTTCATAACTCAAGTCATACCGTGCTTGCACTTCCTTAGAATCGACCGACACTGTGCATGCGGATTCGCCGCTTAGCACGCCAATTATCTATATGAAAGGCTACTGGCATGACAAGCCATCGTAGACATAGCTCGGGTAGGCGGCGGGTCCTTCCATGCAAGGCAGCTAGCCCCATGGAAAGCCCCCGATTACCCACGCGGTAAGTTCCAGTGCTGCTATAACGTCTTCTCCCTTGGTCGACTGGCCCCGGCACCCCGGCGTAATACCAGTCGAGGAAGAAATCATCGTCGACAAGTTGTCCATGACCATGCACCTACGAAACATCTAGACTCATGTAAATGTATGGCCTAATTTTATGGTACGACTGAAACTATACTTAGCATCTCGTGCTCTAAATTACACTTTGCATAACGTGCATGGGAATCGTAGGACTCCCAACCGAGGGACCGCCTTACTACTTTGAAAACGTGCATAGGAACCGTGAGACTCCCACACGAGGGACCGCCTCAGCGACAAACGGTCGCGTGAACTTACTTCTTTGAAATCGAGGGAACGACTACTACATAGCCTTCCAACTAAACTTGAACAAAACGTGTTCCTTAAGTGCCATAGACCATAGCTAACTTTTTATCGTGCCGACCGTGACTAGTGCCTTAAACTGACTTACGTTCTGTGCAGCACTCACTACCAAAATATGTCAATTTAGCGACGGCCCGATCCGTCGTCCGTCCGTCGGCAATTTGTATTAGCGACCGATCACTGACGGATCTTGGCCAAAATAATCCGTCGACAATCAACTCGTCGCTAATAATGATCCGTCGAAAAGTAGTCGTCAAGCGACGGCATAGCGACGGCTTTTCGACTTCACAATACGAAGCAGTAGCGATGACTTTCCGACTGTCTTTCGTCCATTTCAAGTATTAAATACTGAACTGTGTAGAGGCTAGCGACGTAGTCGTCCGTCGGTAAAGCGTCGTAATAGCGTATCAGAGTGTATCATTCTGTCGCTATTCCGTCGATCGACGTCGCTAACAAAGGACGGATTAGCGACGGAATACTGACAGATTATCCGTCGACCATGTGCTGGAAATGCTTGGCATTTCCAGAAACATGGCGACGGATGAGTCGTCGCCATTCCGTCGAACTATATACCACCAGAATGTTGCCGACGGATATTTTGCCAACCACCCGTCGATACCTGGAAACATTTGCAAATCTCCAGTTAGCGACGGATATTCCGTCGAACAGGAGTCGGAAACTAGAAATATCCATCGCTAACCGGTCACTAGTCCGTCGCTAAATGAGATTTTTTTGAAAAAAATTGTAGCACTTTCCCTGTTCGCAAAATTATGCATAAACCAAACCAATATATAATGTACACTGTCACGACCCGCACCCGTTTTTTTTTTTTTTTTTAAACGGATACGAGACGTGTCCAAGCCAGCCTACGCCGCAGTGTCGGCGGTAGAACGCTGTCACGGCCATGAAGATCAAAATCACAAATAATGCTCATTCACAAAGATTAATTTAATTTACAAAGAGCACAAGTTTTACTTTTGCAGAAAATATAAACTTGTACAATTATAGAATGACTACCACTCAACTATCTAGCTAGTCTCTAAGCTCATGTCTGCAAGTATCCCCGAATCTCCCATGCTAGGTGAATCTACGGCTAACCTGAAAAGTGTTGGTTTCCAGTCAGGAATGGAACGAGCACAATTCACTGAATGCAATTTCAAATAAAGAAAATGACTATAAGACAAAGGTTAGGCATCAATCATGAGTTTTGAAAATATCAGTAAAGCCGTAAGAAAATCAATAGTAATAAACAGACCAATATACTTTCCACCGTTTGAAGTACCTTTGATATGTGATCGGTCTGGGGTACTACACCGCACGGTCTACAATGTCTACTCACTGTCTACAATGTCTACTTGCAGAAAAATAAGCACTGTCTACGATGTCTACTGCAGAAAAGTAAGCACTGTCTACGATGTCTACTGCAGAAAAGTAAGCACTGTCTACGATGTCTACTACAGGAAATAAGCACTGTCTACAATGTCTACTTGCAGGAAAATAAGCACTGTCTACAATGTCTACTTGCAGAAAAATAAGCACTGTCTACAATGTCTACTTGCAGGAAAATAAGCACTGTCTACAATGTCTAAGCACTGTCTATGGTCGGATCACACATCCTTGGTACTTCTCATTCCCGACTCAACAATTTATAATAGAGTATAAAAATATCACATAACTAATGACCAATCAATGAAATATAGTAAAGATCAATATCGAAATGCAAACAATAAACTGTACTCGCCTGTGGTCCTTTGCTGGTGAAACCGACAATCTGAACTACTCAATGTGCCAGTATAGTCAAAACCCGTACAACAGTCCCCGGAAGCTGAAATAAATAATACCAATGATCTCAGAATAGTCCAAATAGCTAGGATTGCCTGTCCTTAAGTCCAATTCTGGATACAGGGACAAAACGGTAATTTCGGGCAAAAACGATATCCGTCGTTGGACTCGCTTTGCACCGGAAAGCGTGCCAGGGTCAACGGTCTCTAAAGTCGTCAAACTATATGTCTATGGGTCCAGTTTTCTGATACGAACCCAACCGTATGTCCAGAGTTGGATTCCGGCGGGCCGTGCACAAAATCGCCCGTTGAGTGGGACCATGGGGCCCGCAAAACGGTGATCCGATCAACTGTCTCAGAATCGGACCAAATTTGGTATACAGGACCAGAAAAATAACACGGTCCTGTTGGCGCAAGTTTTATCTCGACTTGGTGAACGTACACAAAGTAATTGAGGTTTCACTGAATATGTGCAACTAAAAATATCTAAAGAATTCTCTTTCTTTTTTTACCAAAAGATTATTCCCTAAGGTCTTTTATGCAAAAGTGCATACCTATCGTAAATCTACTCGATTGTGTCAGTAGCTATAGGAAACCTTCCCTGATACATTAGTTAAGTATTTAACTATATTATTATATTTATATATAGCTAAATATTTATACAAAAACTACTACTTGAATTTCTATAGTGCTTAAGATGATATGGCTACAGTGTTTGTGTCTTACGAGAATGTGGTATATGCTAAATGGCCTACTATCCCATAAATGCATGTTCTCTCCTTTGGCCTAATTTCAAAGTGGTCATATGCTTAGGGGGTTATGTGTAAAAATCCTATACCATTCTGTCTTGGGAAGAAGGGATTTTGGTTTGTTGATATTTACTTTATTAAACTATGAGCAATGGAATAAGAAAAAATGGGAGGGTTTAAATGAAATATATCATAAGGGTGACTGAGTTGTTGCTTCTTCATGTATTACATATGGCCGGCCATGCAAAACTTATATATATTTGAACGACAGAGAGAAGATGGTATTACCAATATTCTCTTCTTTGCTTAGCGAGTCAAGGAGATGGAAGAAGCACGTCGGGGAGCTTCTGTTGTCAACTCCGCACTCCTTCTTCGGTTGGGCTTCTCTCGACTAGAAGAGCTTGCGGCCTATGGATGGTGCAACGTCGGCCCGACAACGTCGGGCAACGAGGACAGCGCCGACAAAACCTCGCGCCACGAATTGCGGTGGTCGTCGCCACGGTTGCGGCACCTGCAGTAATGCGCCTGGCAACGTCGTTGTGGTTCGTGGCCGTGCCTGCTGTAAGGCACTGTGGGCCGTGCCTGGCCGGAACGCCTGCCGGCGGCGGTGCCAGGGTGGTCGCGCCATTGCTGTTGCTAACAGTGTTGTCGCCCTTGCTGCTCGTGCCAGCGCCGGCGACGCATGGTGGTCCAGTATCTGGGGCGGGGTGGCACCTGTGGCAGCGGAATGCCCGGCAACACGCGAGGAGGATTCGACAGAGAGTCGAGACGGCGCTTGCCATGGAAATGAGGAGGTCGGTGATAGAGAGGGTCGCGCATGAAGTAATAGACAGGGGGTGTTGCACAAGTCGGCTAGGGTTGTAGCTTTCAAGAGAACTCTCTCTCTTTGAATTTATATATACGCGTTCCGAGTCTTCCTGACCCCTGGATGAAACCGAGAGGGGAGAATTTTGTGTTCGGGCTGGCTTGTGGGCCGCTGATTTCGGGTATGCTGGACTGGGATATGTGTTGTTTCCAGAGAAGGTTCTGAACGCTCTCCAACCTATTTTGTGTATGTCATGTAACCATTTTCTCATCAATCGAATGGTTGTACAAATAAGCTTCATTAGCACTCTACATGTAAAAGTCTTCTCAGACTTTGCTTAGCAAATTAAATTATTAATAGCTTAAGCACATCCACCCATGTATCTTTATATACCTCTCTCTCTCTCTCTCTCTCTCTCTCTATATATATATATATATATATATATATTCTGGTATATTTATCTCATATATCTATATATCAATAAATATTCAATTAACCGCTAATAATAATATATAATAGCAATAAATATATTTATTTAAATCCAATAAATAAATAAATAAAATAATTTTAAATATTTTCGGGAAGGGGAGTTACAAATCTACCCACCTTAAATAATTTCGTCCTCGAAATTCTAATTCGTAGGTATGCCAAAATTTAAATCTTAAAAGTAAGTCCACCTCTCCTCAATTTAATTTATCATATATTTCTCTTAGCCCTTGTAACTACGAACTCTCGAGGACTTCTACCCACCTTTGATCATACTACTCCCTCAAACACAGGTCACTAAAACCTTATAATCTTCCAACTTGTTGCTCAAATTCTTCCAATAGATATCTATCGCCTATGGTATCTATAATCCTCACATATCTATCAAGCAACCCCAAAATTTTAACAAGCAACCAATTTACACCAGTAGCTAAAAATATATTGATAAACTCTAAATAGTATGACCATTCGTCGCTCTGAAATAGAAAAAGATGGGAAGGTAAGGAAGAATGATCGAGAGCAACCATAAATTTCAAGAGCAGTAAAGAGTATCCAACGATACCGCTACAAAGAGTATTTACGAACCATTGACTTATTTGCTATATGAGGCTACTCTAGTCTAGTCACCTGTTACATCGAAGGACACTTGTTACTTAGAGGGGCCTGTAATTCGTGCAATACAGAAGTCTCATTCTCAAAATTCTAATTCAAATAAGGTTCTATAATGGAACGAAATTTGAGAAATCAAAATTGTGGTCTTAATGGGTTCTCTTTCAGTCGTTGGTTGAATAAACATTGGGTTCCAATCCACATGGATTAGACAATATCCTCATAATAAAACTGTTTCTACTAGTTAGGGTAACCTAGAATAGGTTCCTATCCAAGGGTTGAGCTAGTTGCCAGTCCAGTTGGTTTGCTAGGTTCCCAAAATTTTAAAAATGCGTCTTTAGTGACTTTTGTGTTTAAGTAGCACGAGAAGACACAATTGAATGGCACAACAGTGACATGTCCGTAATGGCTTCGAGTAGATCACAATCCATATATTGGGTCGTAAGGTTCGAGTCAAGGTTGATGCTCTAATGGAAGTCAGAAAGTTTACCGATATTATGGTAAGGGTTATAGCTAGTCCTTTTTACCTGAAAGTCGTACCATAAAAATAGAGTACAAGGGGACGGATTTGAGTAGGACATGATATACCTGGATGAAGGTGGACTCGTCTAGATCTTGCATGTAAAGTTTGTTGGAAGGTAACAGTTGGTCTCATGCTCCGAATATTAATGGCATGGCCGGGAACACAAAATGATCTAAATGGAAGGTGGGAGTCCAAGGGCACTAATCATCCTCCTAATGTGAGTAATTCTAATCACTTAATAATCTTGGTGTATCCAAAAAATTTTAGAAGGCTTACAGTCTACCCACCTTAGAAGTTAGGACATGGTCTTAGGAATAATGAGGTTAGAAGGTTCCCAAAGTCCGGATACTGTACCCCGGCGCTTTGTTAATAGGGAATAAGGCACGTCGTATCATGATACGGTAGATATAAGTCAAGTCAAGGATCGTTCCTCCATAATTGAAAAACGAGTGTGTACAATAACACATGGTTGATAAAATAGAATGATCTACTCGTTCATAGTATACAAGGGTTATCGACGGGGTAACCAGCTCTAAGGCATATCTCCTATGAAAAGATTTCTAACAATTCAGTCAAGAAATTCTATTTTGTGTCAAACCTGCCAGGCCATGGTCACAAGAGTTGTAGTGATCAGGTATTGCTGTTAACAACTGGTAAGTTATAGTGTGACAGGGTATTTAAGCTATGGTATTGGCTAAGCTAGTGACCGTGGTGTTCCAACACTAGTTAGGTCTTAATAATAAAACTTTCATAACTAGAGCAATATTTGTTGGAAACCAATCTTGGGATGAGTGTCACGGTAAATGATTACCCTATTGTCCACTCATCTCATGTCTAACTGTGGTTTCGGGCGAGGAAGGGTTGGTTCAAGGCTTAAGGGTTGCTAGTTAAGGCAAGCTTCCAGCAAATAATTAGAGACTCATATCATTTGGTTTCTTGAGGATAGATAGTCTCCTAGGTTGGTATTTGGTCAAGGGAAGGATCCTAATCATTCTCGGACTCCAATGACCGGAAGATCATGATAATACGAGTAACTTAAGGTAAGGTTCTAGTCACTGGCTGGCCGTGGATAGCTACACTTGTGTATACAATAGCCACGGGGATACTCTGTATCTATCTATCAATGCGAGCTTTTGTCTTTCCAAATCAGTGAAAGACAAAAACAATAAAGAGTTCAAGAAGGTGTCACTGAATACAATCACGTGATTCATGGGCGGACGTATAATTCAAGAGGAATTGTCAAAGCAGTCGCGGATGAGATCCTAGATACTTATATATCTCCATCCACGTAGTGTAATTAAACGAAAGAGCGAACCAAATGCATCATGGTTGATCAGACCATAATGCACTGATTCTGATTAGACAATAAGTTAGCAGGCGTCCCCACTAAACATATGTCTCGAATCAAGCTTGAGAACAGAGTAAGCTTGCTAAAACTAGGCTGTAGTAGCAGCGTTGGTCAAAATAGTCAAGATACAAGTACGCAAGATTTTTGAAAAGAGGTACAAGTAGTTCGAGTTTAGAGAGATTCAAAACTTACCTGGTGTTCTTGCTTCTATAAACATCCCACTATCATCTTACCTTTAAGGCCTTGGTCGTCTAATGGTTTTGGACATTCTAAATTCCATATTCTAGGTAAACCTATTAGTGTCAATCAATTCCTTGTAGTAAGTCACAAGGACTACAAAATTCTGGGTCGGGAGACATGCTACCCCACTACAAAACTTCCACTACTATCGGCTTTAGATCTTATGGGACATACATGGCATTGTCCCATCCTCTATAGTATCCTAAACCTGTAATCACGTTTGAAGTCATTTTACCGAGAGTTACGCCTCGCCCGTATACTCGTACGATGGTAAACCCCTTGGTTCCGTGACTCAGAGGTGATATCCTATCAGATACTCTACCTGTCACAAGGGTAACTACGATCAAAGAGGACCGCTAGCCATAGTTTTAGAAATATTCTATAATCCTATATTTTCTTAGACTAATTTTAATTCTAGGAGTCGTGTCTCGCCAGTGCGCTGCTGGCTGCAGTGAATCCCTAGTCTCCAAAATTTAAATAATTGGCGGCAGTGCGCTGCTGTCCTGCCAGTATGAGTTAACTACATCCCTTTTACTAAAGTATGTAAAAAAAATTTCCTGGGCTTCTAGTTATTCAAACAAGTCGACTATGTAATAAGGCGTAAATATCTATCAGTCACAACCCTTAAAATAAAAGGTGAACAGGGAGGAAATAACTGAAGACAAAGAAATACAACACTCTAACTATTCTATATGTATTCAAGCCTTTGAGGAAAAACTTGAATCGAAACTAACTCGAGGTTCGCATATGGATAACCCAATCAGAAATAATAATTCCTGTGCAAAATAGGAACTAAATAGGCAATTTGGACTAAATATGAGGATGATATCTAAAGAGGCAACGAGAAGGAATTGAATAATTCATCTAGGTGAGGTCATCAATTCCAGGAAGCTCTGCCTCTCCAAGTGAATAATCTATCCACATTGGACCATATCTTCCAATCAAGAGGTAATAGTGTACCTATGGGAATTTGACAAACTATCAAAATTAATAACTCTCATCCTAAATTGCATGGCCTAGACTACCCATCGGCAAATTCGTATAAGGGACTCCTAGTCCTAGTCATTCTTTTAAATTAAATTAATCCTTGTTCGTGAATGAGCATGTTCTAGTCGCAGGCTCGCAATAGTACAACTAACTTAAGTACTATCACGAGTTCGCGTGATTTGCGAAGACAGACCTGCATGGGCCACCACAAAAACTTGTCACGACCCGCACCCGTTTTTTTTTTTTTTTTTTTTAAACGGATACGAGACGTGTCCAAGCCAGCCTACGCCGCAGTGTCGGCGGTAGAACGCTGTCACGGCCATGAAGATCAAAATCACAAATAATGCTCATTCACAAAGATTAATTTAATTTACAAAGAGCACAAGTTTTACTTTTGCAGAAAATATAAACTTGTACAATTATAGAATGACTACCACTCAACTATCTAGCTAGTCTCTAAGCTCATGTCTGCAAGTATCCCCGAATCTCCCATGCTAGGTGAATCCACGGCTAACCTGAAAAGTGTTGGTTTCCAGTCAGGAATGGAACGAGCACAATTCACTGAATGCAATTTCAAATAAAGAAAATGACTATAAGACAAAGGTTAGGCATCAATCATGAGTTTTGAAAATATCAGTAAAGCCGTAAGAAAATCAATAGTAATAAATAGACCAATATACTTTCCACCGTTTGAAGTACCTTTGATATGTGATCGGTCTGGGGTACTACACCGCACGGTCTACAATGTCTACTCACTGTCTACAATGTCAACTTGCAGAAAAATAAGCACTGTCTACGATGTCTACTGCAGAAAAGTAAGCACTGTCTACGATGTCTACTGCAGAAAAGTAAGCACTGTCTACGATGTCTACTACAGGAAATAAGCACTGTCTACAATGTCTACTTGCAGGAAAATAAGCACTGTCTACAATGTCTACTTGCAAAAAAATAAGCACTGTCTACAATGTCTACTTGCAGGAAAATAAGCACTGTCTACAATGTCTAAGCACTGTCTATGGTCGGATCACACATCCTTGGTACTTCTCATTCCCGACTCAACAATTTATAATAGAGTATAAAAATATCACATAACTAATGACCAATCAATGAAATATAGTAAAGATCAATATCGAAATGCAAACAATAAACTGTACTCGCCTGTGGTCCTTTGCTGGTGAAACCGACAATCTGAACTACTCAATGTGCCACTATAGTCAAAACCCGTACAACAGTCCCCGGAAGCTGAAATAAACAATACCAATGATCTCAGAATAGTCCAAATAGCTAGGATTGCCTGTCCTTAAGTCCAATTATGGATACAGGGACAAAACGGTAATTTCGGGCAAAAACGATATCCGCCGTTGGACTCGCTTTGCACCGGAAAGCGTGCCAGGGTCAACGGTCTCTAAAGTCGTCAAACTATATGTCTACGGGTCCAGTTTTCCGATACGAACCCAACCGTATGTCCAGAGTTGGATTCCGGCGGGCCGTGCACAAAATCGCCCGTTGAGTGGGACCATGGGGCCCGCAAAACGGTGATCCGATCAACTGTCTCAGAATCGGACCAAATTTGGTATACAGGACCAGAAAAATAACACGGTCCTGTTGGCGCAAGTTTTATCTCGACTTGGCGAACGTACACAAAGTAATTGAGGTTTCACTGAATATGTGCAACTAAAAATATCTAAAGAATTCTCTTTCTTTTTTTACCAAAAGATTATTCCCTAAGGTCTTTTATGCAAAAGTGCATACCTATCATAAATCTACTCGATTGTGTCAGTAGCTATAGGAAACCTTCCCTGATACATTAGTTAAGTATTTAACTATATTATTATATTTATATATAGCTAAATATTTATACAAAAACTACTACTTGAATTTCTATAGTGCTTAAGATGATATGGCTACAGTGTTTGTGTCTTACGAGAATGTGGTATATGCTAAATGGCCTACTATCCCATAAATGCATGTTCTCTCCTTTGGCCTAATTTCAAAGTGGTCATATGCTTAGGGGGTTATGTGTAAAAATCCTATACCATTCTGTCTTGGGAAGAAGGGATTTTGGTTTGTTGATATTTACTTTATTAAACTATGAGCAATGGAATAAGAAAAAATGGGAGGGTTTAAATGAAATATATCATAAGGGTGACTGAGTTGTTGCTTCTTCATGTATTACATATGGCCGGCCATGCAAAACTTATAATATTTGAACGACAGAGAGAAGATGGTATTACCAATATTCTCTTCTTTGCTTAGCGAGTCAAGGAGATGGAAGAAGCACGTCGGGGAGCTTCTGTTGTCAACTCCGCACTCTTCTTCGGTTGGGCTTCTCTCGACTAGAAGAGCTTGCGGCCTATGGATGGTGCAACGTCGGCCCGGCAACGTCGGCAACGAGGACAGCGCCGACAAAACCTCGCGCCACGAATTGCGGTGGTCGTCGCCACGGTTGCGGCACCTGCAGTAACGCGCCTGGCAACGTCGTTGTGGTTCGTGGCCGTGCCTGCTGTAAGGCACTGTGGGCCGTGCCTGGCCGGAACGCCTGCCGGCGGCGGTGCCAGGGTGGCCGCGCCATTGCTGTTGCTAACAGTGTTGTCGCCCTTGCTGCTCGTGCCAGCGCCGGCGACGCATGGTGGTCCAGTATCTGGGGCGGGGTGGCACCTGTGGCAGCGGAATGCCCGGCAACACGCGAGGAGGATTCGACAGAGAGTCGAGACGGCGCTTGCCATGGAAATGAGGAGGTCGGTGATAGAGAGGGTCGCGCATGAAGTAATAGGCAGGGGGTGTTGCACAAGTCGGCTAGGGTTGTAGCTTTCAAGAGAACTCTCTCTCTTTGAATTTATATATACGCGTTCCGAGTCTTCCTGACCCCTGGATGAAACCGAGAGGGGAGAATTTTGTGTTCGGGCTGGCTTGTGGGCCGCTGATTTCGGGTATGCTGGGCTGGGATATGTGTTGTTTCCAGAGAAGGTTCTGAACGCTCTCCAACCTATTTGTGTATGTCATGTAACCATTTTCTCATCAATCGAATGGTTGTACAAATAAGCTTCATTAGCACTCTACATGTAAAAGTCTTCTCAGACTTTGCTTAGCAAATTAAATTATTAATAGCTTAAGCACATCCACCCATGTATCTTTATATACCTCTCTCTCTCTCTCTCTCTCTCTCTCTCTCTATATATATATTATATATATTATATATATATTCTGGTATATTTATCTCATATATCTAATAGCAATAAATATATTTATTTAAATCCAATAAATAAATAAATAATTTTAAATATTTTCGGGAAGGGGAGTTACATACACCAATTATCGAACAATCACATAGACCAAATATATAATGCACACCAATTATCTAAGAATCACATAGACCAAATATGCACATACGAATTTAATGCACACCAATTATCCAAGAATCATATAGACCAAACCAAATTAATATAAAATAGACATCAATTATCCTGAGGAGTAACCTAATATCCGTCGTTATAATCCGATCATAGCACAAATATTCAAAAATTCCCACAAATATTCCAAAATTCCAAAACACATAGGAAAATTGACTTTGGCCTCAGCAAAGACCGCAAGTCAGACGATGAATCCTCACAGCCAGGGATGATTGTTGCGTTGAGGCATGTACCATTCTATCAGCCACTTTGCATACGAAGGCTCAATCTGGTTGAGATCTTCTGTAGGAGAGGAGGGTTGGTCCCGATGCTACTACTCTC